>JAEIHY010018183.1:0-36686 GCA_018904565.1 Drosophila tsacasi | reverse complement strand
GAAGGGCAAGGACTCCGTTGTGGTCAAGGATGCGGAACGATGGCTTGCAGATTGTGTACTCCTCCTTAATACTGCCAATCACATTGCCCTGCGGATCAGAGATCTCGATCCTGTCCAGGCAGCAGCAGAAGAGGCAGCAGGAGCAGGCTGCGGGTCGTCGCAATTGAAGCACCTCTTCCTTGCTGTGGGCCTCGTACACTTTCATGTCGAAGGGTCGGTCGGCTCCGCAGCAGTTTCGGGTGCAGCAACTGGTGTTCTCTACCGCTAGAAAAACCTTCTGACCGAGTGCATTTTTCACAGAGTACCTGTTGTTGCCCTCCAGTCCGGTGAAGACCTCTAACAGCTCCACTTTCTGCTTGACCAGCAGCTGGTCCACGGCAGTTAGGTACTCCAGTCCCCGCGGACAGTTCGGTATTCCGGTGGGTATACTCTTCCAGCCTCCCTCGATTCCGTCCATTGAGGATCCGGAACTTATTCCGGGTTGGTTAATGATCGGTAGCTGCGGCGGAACGGGGCAATAGTCAAGGCATGGTTGTGCCATTAAAGGGTGGGCGACTCCAGGTATCTGCGGTTGTGGTACTTGAACCACTTGAGGGGATTGTCCAGCTCCAACTGCCTTCGGAGGAACTAAATTAAGCCCCAAAGGAATCTTACCCATCGCAGAGTGGGCGGAATTCATAGTCGCACTTTGAGCTGATAATGATTAATATTTAAAATTAGTCACCCTAAATATTTCCATATAAAATTTAAAGTTGGATTATGAGATCCCAAATACAATTTAAAGTAGTTATAAGACCCCTAAAAGAAAGTTAAAAATCGTTTAAAGGAAATAATGAAATTTTAGATGTTGATGGCCTAAAAACCTAGTCAAATCATTCACTTCTGTTCGAACTCGTTTCAAAACGAGAGCAATAGAACCCATTTACCAGCGCTATATCAGCCGCAGCTTTTCATTGGCGCAAAGCTAAGGTTATTTTCCACTGCGTCTATGATCTTGAGCACAGAATCCAAGTTATTTTTGACCTCAGTAATATGGTTCTATTACTCGCTCACCTGCCTTGTCTGCGGTCGGAAATTCGAAACTCGTTTCGTAATCCAAAACAGAAAAAAAAACAAGAAGTTTATTTCTTTTGAGGCGTGTTTCTTAGGCCTCTCTTGGCAACAGCAGTCCACCAAATAATAGAAAAGCATTAATTATGCGGCATACGCGATCTCGTGTTTGTAATGGGTAATGACGACATGTAGGGTATATCTGGGAGTGTAACTAGCAAAGCGGATTTTTGTATATTTGGATTTTTAATATACGTGCAACTTCTTTGACAATTATATATTTATTTTTAATAAAATTAAATTAAAATCATTGTTGTATTAAAACTCCTGTTAAGGAATTTTAAAGTAATAATACTAATAAAATATATGTACATATCTATAACGTCCACAGATCCTATATAAAAAGTTCAGAATTCTTCTTGAAAATATTAATATTAAATATTAAATCTGGAACAATATAAATTACAGGGCATTTTCTAGTCCTTATCATCCCCTCAAACCCATTCTCTTTTAGTGTCCAAATTCACGTTTGGCACAGCATAAATGGCGATTGGCAAAAAAAAACGTGTCTGCAAAAGCGTGTAGAAGTTTCGAAGCCAACGAAGCAACAATATTTGGAAAAGTAAACCCAGCAAACAGTTGAAGCTAAAATGAGAGCAGAGCGCCTAAACCAATAAAGCGTTCTCTTATGTTCATTGGGCACACGTGTTTTGGTCCCCTTTTGCGGCACTGTTTCGCCCCCAGCACGAGTGACTGATACAAACAACAAAACGCTCACGCCGCTCTCAAGCTCTTATTTCTCTTCGTTCTATCAGATGCCGCTCTCCCATCGCTCTCTTTCCCAAGCTTACTTCACAACTTCACGAGCGGGCTGATTCATTCAGCTTTTGCATTTTCGGACTAGCGGCTGCAGATACAACAGTCACTGTTTTAAACAAAAAACGTGTTCAAAGTGCTTTCTTTAGTTGTTAAACATTTAACTAAAATTGCGACACAGTTCTACTGCACATGTTTTAAGTAAGTAAGAGTGTGAGTGTGTGTTTGTTTTTGTGTGAGTGGCTTTGTTTTTGCCTCGTTCGCATGCGGCACGTGGTTTCCGCGTCACTCCCCCTCTTCCGGCTCCCTCAGCCACACTTCCATTATTTGTATATGCAACGCCATTTGCGTCAGTTTTTAGGGATAAAACACGGAGAAGAGCACGTCAGCATTTAGCTTTAGTTCATTTATATTTAGACTAGAAAAACAATTTAACAAATCGCAATGCTTTGGCATTTCTCCGGTGTTTTTCTGCCTTGGCTTTTTGTTTTGTATTTTTGCCCCCGTTCAGCATCCCAAGGTACAGTTGTACAAGTACAAAACAAAAACAAAGCAACGCCGGCAAGAAAAGAAAAACAAGACGAGCCCCCATTTGGGAAAAGTACAGTTTATTCTACGCATTTTTAAAAAGAAAATATCTTTAAAGATCAACGCTAATTGGGCTATTTTTAAACCCTGAAGGGCAACAATTAAATTCAAACATCAAAAGGCAACATCAATACAGCGAAAAAATTTCAGTATCGTTGATCTTGAAATTATAAAATGAAATGAAAAGTTATATGAATATTTTAACAAAATTAGGGTAATTCGTGTAAATATCCCCGAAGAAACCTAGCTACACAGACAAAAAAAAAGTTAATTTGAATCTTCAATTTCCAGTGTATTTATTATCTTGAATAATAATGAGATAAAAGCCCCATACAGATGGTTACACTGCTGATTAAACCTTGACCACGTTTTCTGGATAAGAAAACAAGATATTTTCATTAATAAACGTTGGTTTTATCCTAGAATTTTTCCTTTGTGATGTAATTATTGGGGTTTCAAACAACAAAAAATCAAATATGCAAAAGAAGAATGCAAATTATCGGTACACGTACACTCGCATTGCAAACAACAGCTGATTGAGAGCGAAAGAGAAGGCACTGTTGCTGTGGCATCCCGAAAGCTTTTCTTTGGCAGCCGAACTGCGCATCATCCTGCTCACCTATCTCGCTCGCTCGCGCGCGCTCTCTCTTTCCTCTCGAGACAGAGCACCTGTATGTGTGCCGACAGTGCGTCCATCACACATACGCCATGTTGTACGGCGCTCAGTTCCATTCGCTCGCTCAATTTCGCTAGATGCGGCGCTCTGCTAAATTCGCTAATCAGCTAAAATTGTTGCTAAAACGGTGCACTTTTTTAGTCCAAAGTCAGACAAAACAGATGTGAGGGAGGGAGTGTGTTGTTCGAACGTTGTTTTTTAAGTCGCTAAAAAGAAACAATCTCGGGACTTGAGACTTTATAAATAATGCCCGATAAGAAATGCTCAGAAAACTCCGAGCAGAATGGTGCGTACCTGTGTCCTTGGAACCCTTTAAAGTTCATTTCTTTGAGTCCGCCATGTGGGTGTGTGTGTGTGTTTTCATGGTCAACTTGGGAAATCTGTTGGAACAGCTGTTTGCCAAGCGGAAAAAGCTTTCATTTACCGCGCGCCTGTTGGCATGGCAGCATATTTTTTATGCTCAAAAGAAGCTAAATCTGATGAAAGTCCTATGAATTACGTACAGAGTAATTTATTAAATAACGTAAAACTAATTAGAAATATACAAATACTAAGTAATTTGACTATTATTATTAGAATATTAGCACCGAAACTCCCGATATTTTACCATATTTATTTAATAAAAAGGGACTATACGGGGTAACAGTAATTCAAAGTCACCGTTAAAAAAAAATAATTTCAAAAGAAACAATAACATCTAATCAACTTCAACTTTATTTACATATTTACTTCATGATTTGTTATTTCTTTATACATTAACAAGAACCCAAACTGCAAATTTTGTGTTGAGTTTTAATCATTTGAAAATGTATTATTTAAACATGTTTGATGCCTATCGATCTTATAAAAAAAAAACATCAATCGACATCGATAACTTTCCAGTTCCATTGAGAGTGTAAGAGAGGACGCCGAAAATCACATGGCCATGGGGGTGGCTTTGGGAAAGAGAGAGCGCAGAAAAAGGGACCCACACTCACACAAACGAAACCAGCGCGAAGCTTTCGCGCTGCCGACGCAGGCGTTGCTATGAATGAATGCCGAAGACAACAAAGAGCCCGCAAAAGAGCTGTAAGAGAGCTATGGCCCATACAACTGCGCTCTCTCTCCGGCGCCCATCACACCGATAAGGCGGCGACGTCGCTGCCGCGCTTTGCTCAAAAAAATTTATAATAAAAACTTCTACTCGTAGATTGTGTGATGCCAGTTCGCTCTGCTAATCCGATACGCGCTAGAAGTTTGATCCGAGACAATTTGGAGAAACAGGCTGGTTGTCTAAATTTAATTCACTCCAGAATGCCGAACATCAAAGTGTTTTCGGGCACCTCGCATCCGGATCTCGCCCAGCGGATTGTCGATCGCCTGGGAATCGATCTCGGCAAGGTGGTGACCAAGAAGTTTAGCAACTTGGAGACCTGGTAAGTAGTGTGGAAAATCACAGAAAAATCAGAATATACTAAGGCAAAAAAAAAGAACATCAACAAGTGTTACAAGTGCAAAATCCCTCGTGTGGGTGGAAAGTTTCGAAAACATTTATTTTTTGGAGCAAAACACATGCACGAAAGGTCCTTGACATTCGCTGAAGGTTGTGCTTCTTGGTGTTACGGTGTTCCCAATTAAGCGCGCCAAGTGTGAATTAATTTCAAATTGAACTAAAAGGGAAATCAAGTGATTTTCCCAAAAATTTGTGACTGCCGTTTTGCTTGATTTCTTTTTATTTTTATTGATTTAACAAGTGGACTGTACACCGTCTTGTCGTTTTCGCTGTTGCCGTGTGTGTGTATGTGTGCGTTTCAGCTGCTGGTATATGTGTGCCTCTCACACACCGCAGTCAAACACACACACTGAGCTCTGGCAACATTGCCAATGTCGCGTGCAATTTTCGGCAAATTTTAATAAAAAAGTAAATCTAAAAGGGAAGCGACAAATAGAGGAAAAACGTAAATTGTTCTCAGTTTATATTTTTAATTAAATTAGCAGCTGTGTACGACGCTGTTGTGCTGGTGTGTGTATATGTCTAGACTTGCGGATTGCACGCTTTTTGCTTCCCTCTCTCTTTCGCTGTCTCTCTCGCCCTTACACGCACACATACGCGCAAGCTCCGCCAGTCAGCTGCTGATGCAACAACAACAACAAATAATAAATAAAGGCGCTTCACTTTTTCCAGTTTTTTACCTTATCTCCCAGGGAAGTCTTTTTTCATAAAATTAAACAAAAGCCACATTAGCAAACAATTAGAAGCGAGAAAAGAAATGAGGCGAACGAAGGAAAACGAAATGAAAATAGAGGTTATAATACGCGCTAAGCTTTTTGACATGATACGCGCTGCGCCGGTGTGAGTGCGTGTTTTTGTTATGTTCGCACTCACTCGCACGGACACCAAGGTATGGAACACCGGAAAGAACAAGAGGTTTTGCCATATGAGCTTAAGATACCCTGTATATTTTCTCATAATTTTTTGTCGGGAGTAAACACAATTGAGGGAGTTCGTTTTAGATTTGAAAGAAAATAATGTTTTATAAATGACAATACTGATATTGCACGATTTGTCAAGACATCATTTAGTCGTAGATAATCCATAATAATAGGTAAGAGTTTTCTAACTTCATATTTTTAAGTCAGAAAATCTACCCTATTACAGGGTATTAAATGTCTGCGAGTAGAGAACCACAACACGACTCTGTCACGTTTTTCGTTTGCTGACTGAGAGTGGGCAAGCTCTCTTTTTGGGGAGAAGAGTATCAAGTCAAGAGTCGGCAGACGTTCTACGCTGATTGTGACTGCGACGCCCCCGCATATATTGTTGTGTATAGGTGCTCTCTTTGGATACTATTCTCTCACTCTGTTGCTCTTGCCAAACGTCAGACCCCCACGTGTGCATAGTGGTTATTGCTTCTCTGTTGTTGTTGTTGTTGCCGCAATTGTGCTGTTTGCACTTGTCGGCTTTGTTTTTGTTGTCTCTCTGGCCTTTTCTGGCATTCTCTCGAAAACATCATATTGACAGTTAAGTCAGTGCGCTCTTTTTGCTCCAATTTGCTGTAGGTGTTGTTGTTATGGTTGTTATTGTTGTTATTTTTTATTGCTAGTGTAACGGTTCAACTTGCTTTTATTTTTCCCCCACTTTGTCTTGATTGCATTCGTTGATAATAGCATCGCGACGCCTATGATGATAATGATATTGTTGTTATTGTTATTGCCCATTTTGCGTCTAGGGCTAGAGATCAAGTTCTAAAGTCGTCGAGATTATTATTAGTGTATTGAAGGGCGAGATGATGACATCATGAGACTTAAGCGAATGAATGCTGCCTGATATTAAGACTGACAGCCAAAATTTGTTTTTGCACTGGAATGATAATGGAAGATAAGAGCATAAGAGGAGGAGGAGGAACAAAAGGAGAGAGAAGCAAATTGAAAGAAATTATAGAATACATTATTTGGGTCAAACGTGAGGGTTTCTTATATATTTCAATCACTCTAAATACAAAGCAATATTAAATTATGGCAGTAAAAATAAATAAATAGAAAACGTGGCGCTCTAAAAACATGAATTTTAAAATAATGAGTTCTATAATTTAAATGTACGCTTAAAATTAAGTCCCAACTCATTTAGTTATAATTTTATATTTTCTTGATTATTATCTAATAGACATTATAGGCATTAATGTATTTCTATAACAATTTGACTATCAAACTTCTCACGTGATCTCAATTAGTAAAAAGGTCATAAAAAGGTTTATCAACCCCCTAGAAAAACCACAAAATGACCTTTTGACCAAGGTCCAATTCGAAATTCAATGGCAATGTGGCATCATAATTTCAATAAGCCCAAAGTGGTTTTCCAATTCGAAGGTTTTTCCACACGCAATTCTAAACTGTTTTCCAACCCCCACTCCTCCCACTATTCACAAATGTCAATTACAAAGCAATTTTTCCTTTGCGCTCGACTTGACTCTAAAGTTTGATCGATAAGGAATTTGCGTGTTTGTCTTGTGAGGTCGTTGGGTATCAGCGAGTTTCGGGAGTGATAAGGGAGGCATAAATCAACAAGGAACCAGGCGAAACCAAGCGAAAGCGACTTAGATTCCGCCAGACTGAGATAAGCCTAGTGGGGGGAGACAGAAAGACAGAAGAAGGCGTTTGGCAACAGCCTTTTGTTTTATATTTCCACTATTTTAATTGCTGACAAATCCCTACAATGTAGTAGTTTTGCTGATATGAATATCAGTTTAAACTGTATATATTCGATGGATGAAGTATAAAGTTTAAATGTAGAATTATTAGGCTTTTCTTTGGAAAATGGTGTCTACATTTTATTTAGTAGATTTAAGATTCAAAATGAGGATTGAAATTAATTTATATAGAGCCTAAAAATAGTCTATACAATTTTATAAATTCAGCTACATTTAATATAGATGAAATTGTGAGTTTTCATATTCATTGCATACTTTTGAGTGCATTTATGTGCGATTTTAATTCTTTAAAAATTACACTGATCTGAATAATTACAAAAAATATGTACAAATCATAGCAAAACTAAATTTTCCTTTGTAATCTAAAAGCGAATGTATAAAATGCGCATAACATGAATTATAACTAATCTTTAATCTTTTTCGATTAACCCAGACATAACCGCTTTTGATATAATTCAAGTCGTAGTATTCCACTATCATAACAGAAGTATAAAAGGGTAAAAAGAATGTTCTGATCAAACACATCGAAAAAAAAGACAAACAAAACACACTAAAAAAAAGTGTGAAACTGGTGATTTCAATTAGAGAAGTTCGACTGTATTTTTTGAAGTTTACATTATCACATGAGCAGACAGAACTCAGACCGAGGAAAGAGATAAAAATACGTAAAAAAGAAACAATAGAAACCGAAATGAATTTCAGGACAAAATTCTATTTGACGGTCGGCCAAAGAAACAGCTGCTGATCTGGTGCCGTGTTCCTTCCCGGCGTGCTTTTTGTTTTGCTAGTCATTTGCCAGCAGCAGTGGCTGCTGTTGGATTTTGGACTATTGCCAACTGTCGCAAGTCTGCCGTAAGCACACCCCACACTACCTATGTAGTATGTATGTTCATTTTCCCTACCGCCCGGCGTTTCCCTCATTGCATTTCCCCCGAAAATATTTCCCGGCACGCTAACAATGTCATGGCGGCGGTGAACGGTGAAAGTGATTCTCTGCAGCCCCGGCAATCTGTTTAGAAATTTGCGAATTTAATGGTAAAATGCATCCGGCCAAGGCTGATGAAATCGCTGCAGTTAGCAGCCGGCCACTGAAACATCTCCTGACCACCACATGGACCTTAGATAAAAAACGAGCTATTGATGAATTGCTTTCAATCAAAAACTTGAAACAAAAAGATATCTTTTTAGATTCAGATTCGATTAATATCCGTGATGTTTAAAAATATACATATATCGCTTTTTAAAGGATATTCTATTTGATAATACATAAATATTAAATGTCAAACTGATTCCCTTACCTTACCTATGTTAATTTGCGAAAAATTGTCCAAGAAAGTACTCTTTTTAAGAGAAATATACTCCCTAACTTAGCTCTAATAATAAACATTAACATTTAGATATAAACATAATATGGAAAAGCACTAATAAATTTAAATTTAAACGTGAGCTACGAGCTCAGAATATAACTTATAACATATATTATTATATATTTTCTATCAGTAATATTGCTGGTATCTTGGGGGTAAAATTTCTTAATAAATACCCTTTCAAATCAAAAATAAACTAGCCAAAAATATGATCAATTTCCATTGTTAATCAGAATATAATTTTATCCTTGCTGTTATGTTTCCATGTTCGTTGCTCTTGTTATTCACTACGTGTTATGACCATTCAACTGGTAGCTTAACGTAAATACAAAAATATATAATCTCAAAAAGGTATCTTGGGGGTAAAATTTCTTAATAAATCCCTTCTCAAGTCTAAAATAAACTTTACTTAACCTTCGGTTAAGCTCATTCAATTCTTTCCTGTGTATCAACCCTGGCCGAACCCTAGATAAGAAATTGCCGGCCTAAAAAAAACCTGACCAATCAATACCCCCTCAATAAGGCGGTCAACAGAATTTGGCATTTTATTTGTATTTTTTCATTTTGATAAGCGTGTGCAGAATTGGGTTATACTATAAACCATACTACAGAAACGTGTCACGCGATTGGGGACAGGCGTCAAAAGGAATTACCTCCATGCATTTGTTTGTGACAGAGATAACTCCGGTATATTGGACAAATTAATTACTGGGCATGATCTGCGTAGGCCACACAGGTCGCTCCGCTCGTTCAATCGATAGTCGGAGGGTTGATGGCTGATGGTCGTGGCATGTAATTGAATTAACCTTCGTCGGGTGGAAAAACAAAAGCCAATATAACCATGAGAACGAAAATAACAAAAAAAAATATGTGAAAACTAAGTGGGAAGTTGTTCTTTGGGCATTTATTCTTTTTATTGAGGAAAATTGTTTGTTGTACGGAATTTCATTTTTTAAAAGCTTGTTCTACAGATTTTTATTGAGCCAATTTTCTTTGATAAGCCTCAAGGCTAGGTACGAAAGTGTTAAGCGAGGAAAGGGTCAGGTCTAGTTGAAGTATTTCAGAGCGTATGTTGAAAACTCTTGCTATCAGCCCACTTTAAACACATATGCTCTGTTTTTATTTTGGATGGATTATTTTCCTGTAAATTTCCATCTTTAATGTGCTGATTAAGCCAGCTATTTCACGTCTCCATCCCAAGGGTATCAAATACCCATAGACTTGTGCTCCCAACCAGAGCCGAAACCAAAACAAAATAAAATGTAAACAAAATAATAATCGAAGCAGCGCGTTCGCAACGTCAGCGGCGTCAGTTGTCAGTGCAAATATAGCGCATACGCCATGTGGGCCATGTGTGAATATGTGCGAGAGAATTAGCTAAGCTTCGATTAGATTGCGTTGCCTTGCAGTTTCTTTTGGGCGTCGTCGTCGTCAAAGGTCAACAATTGTGGGCAGCGTCGTCTTTGTCGTTTCCCCTTTCGGTTATAAATAATAATTCAAGGCGCCATTGGTTGGGATATTTGAGAGCGAAAAGGATAGGCCTGAGACTGAGGCTCTAGCGAACTTGAGAAGTGTTTACAAGACATGCGATACGTGCAGGCGGGGCCAAACAATGGAAATTTCCAATCCCTGACACTGAGTACATCGCAGCCTGTTTAGGGTTTCTTTCAGAGATTGGGTAGGTTTGTTTAAGCAATCTCTTAGCTTTATAATCATGTTCATATATTTAAATATGTTTATTTTGGTTCAAAATCAAAGTAAGGCTCAGTTTTTCAGTGAATTCTTTTAGAGTGAAACCTTGAAGCTCTACTGCTTCCCACACATAACCCATTTTGTTGCCAGATCTTGGCCAGATTTTGAACTGTATGCATCTTTGTCTTTGCAGTGTGGAAATTGGGGAATCGGTGCGCGGCGAGGATGTGTACATCGTGCAGTCCGGCTCCGGCGAGATCAACGATAACTTGATGGAGCTGCTGATCATGATCAATGCGTGCAAAATCGCCTCAGCCTCTCGTGTTACAGCTGTGATTCCTTGCTTTCCATATGCCCGCCAAGACAAAAAAGATAAGGTAGGTTTGCCTCAACACTCTCGATCGATCGACCGATCGACCGACCGATGACACACGGTATCGTCCTTGCGGTCGTCCTTTTCTAGTGCAAAGAAAAGCAAACTGTAAAATGACAAAAGAACAAACAAAAAATAATTCTAAATCCGATATTTTTCCAACTCAAAAGTCCACAATACAACAACACACCAACACTACTACTGATCTTCTAATTTGGGGAAAAAGTGCGAACAAGAAAAGCGCGTAAACTTTTCCCTCGAATGATTTTTCCCCGAAACTGTTTAGCTTGAGATTGTTAATTGTTGTATAACCGAATAATAATACTATTTATCCTCTTTTCCTATATACATATAATATGTGTGTCTGTGTTCCTATTGCATTTTGTTTACGAGTTTTACAATTAGTTTTCCAAATTTGATTTCGAAATTCGATTTTACAAATTGTTTGCAACGAAGCTAAAGCAAAGGAAAGCTGCAGAAAATAAAGTATATAGCACAACAAATCGGAAAATGTGGAAAATTCTGAGCAATGTTATTTGATTTTTAATTAATTAATCCTTGCTTTTAAGTATTTAAGAGAACCTAATTTATTTTACTTTACTCCCATGCCACGCTCGCTGTCTCTCTCGCCCTCGCCCTCCTGCGCTATCTCGCTTGCTCTCTCTCTCTCTCCACCCCCGCCGTGTGTGTGTATATTTCTCTCTGTCTCTCTCTCGACGTCTCTGTATCGATCTCTTTCTCTCTACCGGCGTGAAGTTGGCGGGCAGTGATGATAATGAGGAAGCTAAGAAGTTAGCCAAGAAAAACTACGATTGGAAATTTAGGGTATTTACCTTCTTCTACTTCTTCTTAACCACTAAAAACAACAACATAAACTCACAACTTTATATGTTTCCATAAATCTCTAACGTGGTATAAATCTCTTATTAATTTTCTTTCAACCAACAAAAAGTATATCGAAACACTAAGAACATATCTGGAACGGGGGAAATATGTTATGATGTATCAGAATAAAAAATGGCAAATAATCTCATCCTCAGAACCCTCATGAACTCACGACAAGGAATTTTAACGGCGTCTCTTTGGCTTAACAAGTTCCTCTAGAGAACAATCGCTTATTGTCTTTCCTTTTTGCATGTCCTTATCCCCTACTCGTATTATTTTAAAACCCTAAATTAAATCCCTGGTTACCTCTAAAATTGTTACCCAACTAATTGGCAAAATTAAAAAGAAATATCAAAATTTTCCACATTTTTTTCGTTGGCGGCCCTGTGTTTTCTTGTTTTGACTTTTGTTTCGTGTGCAAACAAGAAAAGAAAATGCGAAATTAGCTTCTTAACATAACAGGGGTGCCATGAAAATTGCAGAGGATTTCAAAACAATTAAATTTGTGGCTTAATGTATGCTACAAAAAAATCTCTTTACATTTCTTGTAATTGATTTAAATCCAAAAACAATTTTTAAAACAACTCCTGATATGTATAAACTATAAATTGACTTAATAATTGACCTCTAATAAATACTATATATTTTTGTTTGTGTTCTCTCGACTGTTGTTTGTTCGTTTCGTTTTATTTTTTTCCTGTATTGTATTGATTGTTGTGATCTTGCACTTTTTGTTACGTTTCGTCTTATCGGTCCCTGACAACACACCAGCCTCCTCAAAATATGTTTTTCTCCTGGGCTGATTAAGTTTTCCTTGGGTAGATAATCCATTTTTGACGTCAGACGATCGTCGTCAATGTATGTTGATTGGGGGTAGACGATGAACCCTGGGGGTTAAGCGCAAAATGCACAAATATTTTTCATTTCTGTAACTGATAGACTATACCTCATATACGAGTTAATCTGAACTGCAAATGAGTTTCTTGACATTCAAGCCAACAATCATTCGGCAGAGAATGGAATGCAAAAATATATTTATAAATACACAAATACTTTTGAATTGGCACTGCAACCTTACTTTGAAATACGGATTGAGTCTTTTAATTAATTAATTGAATTAAATGTAAACCCTCTTGTACACTTACCCTTTTCCCTCACCCGATTGAATGATTTTTAATTTTAAATTTTAACTATTTTCGTTTCACACACACAAATCTCAATTATTCTGAACTTTTTTGTGTTTTCTTCTTTTTCTTTTTATTCTATTCGTCTCTCTATCTCATCAAATTACAAAAAAAAACTCAAAAAATTAAAACAAACAAATTTTGAATTCTGTTGAGCTTAGGAGTTTTCAGCCAAACAATATACTGTGAGTAGTCGTCCGTTAGTTTCTACTATATCCCAGGCATTATCTTTAATGCTGTTGCGGGATAAAAAAAAAAAAATAATAAATTTTTGCTTTAGATTATTTTTGTCTTAAGCCTTTTGCTTTGTTGCGTTTGTTAATGTGTTCTTTCTTTTTTTTTTTCCTTTTGAGTTAAGACAACAGATGATGATATTTTCCTTTCCTACCTATACACATAAACCTACATTCCTATACACATATATTTTCCACCGATGTTTTGCATGCCGTGTTCCCAGTTCAGATCTCAAAACCTTCAATTCAAACCAAACCCAACAAAAAATTAAAAAAAAAGGAAAATAATATTCAAGAATTGTTAAATTTTCTTTGCACTTGTTTGCGCATTAATCGATCTATATCTGTTGGATATCTCTAACTGGGGTGTGTTGCTGCACCTTCATCATCATATCATATATATCACCTTGGGTATATTTCATTTCATTTTTTTCGGGGTGCTGCACCAACCATTATCATTATTCTCCTTTTGTGTTTTGTCGCCACTGAATCTCTCTCTCTCTGTGTCCTCTCTCTCCATATGCAATCTCTATATTGGAACGTTAAACCTCTCTTTGTTGATTTTTCTGTCTCTATACATATTGTGTGTGTCCATGTTCGATTTTGATTTCCATGGTTTATACTCATAATAATGCTTAGCTCTTAAGAATGAAATATATATGAAAACAAAAACTACTAGTTGCGCTAATGGTAACTTTTCTTTGCCTCTCTTTCTACGCTGGCCAATGCACAGAGTCGTGCGCCCATCTCGGCCAAATTGGTGGCCAACATGCTGTCCGTGGCTGGAGCCGATCACATCATAACCATGGATCTGCACGCCTCACAGATTCAGGTAAGAGTCTACTTATATTTATTATTTGTCTATTATCTATCGATAATAATTTATTTACTTGAAGTAACTTAGGTAGAAGGGAAGGTAAGGGGTTAAGCGGTCAAAAAACCTTAACAAAATATTGTTAAATAATTTAAAAACAAAAAGACGATTTGACAACCAGTTTATATAAAAACGGTTACTTTTTTCAAAATAGGAATGTACCACTGGTAGCAATCCAAAATCAAAACTGGGAATTTTTATTCATATAACCATTTGCCATTCGAAAACATATTTTGCAAAAGCACGCGTTTCTTTCTCCCGTCCACGCATTACCAGTAATGTGCAAGCAAAGCACAAACTTGAAGACCAAAGCGGCTCAAATACCATTTGAAAACAAAACTCATCGTACAGAAATAAAACCCATTACTCAAAGGAAGAACCCTCCCCCAGTAAAACCTTTTGCACACTTATCTATGTCGCAAAAGTCTTTCAATGCGCTTTTCATATCGCACTCCGCGATTTGATTTATCATCAGCGACTCATTTACGATAAAGAAAAGTGTAATGTTGCTGAATTTCGAGGCAGGCTTTACTTATATTTGCGGGATAAACACACGCAATATATATATTTTAGAGATATCCAATAACTAGTGGTCGTCAGGTGGAAATGTTGGTATGAAGAATCGAAGAACTAGAGCCCAGCGCAGACCTAAACATGGGAGCGAACATTTTTGGCTGCGATCTGTCGCTGGTTCCTCTTGAAACAAACGGGGACGATACCTTCATCTCCACGGCAAGGCATTTTTGCCATTAGTATGTCTGATGGGTATCTATACTGATCCTATCATTATCATCGTCAGTGTTATTATCGTTAAGGCACAGAGTGGCAGAGCGGGAAGCCAGAATGCTCACCGACAGTTTAGCCAGCTGTTCCATAAGGTCCGATATGCGCTCATCCTTCACGGCAATCACACTTTGTAGATAGTCGACCTTCTGGTTAATCATTTTAATGTACTTATCCTTCTCGTTGCTGGCCCGAAAAGTTTCGGCATATTCCTCATAGACCACCATTTTCTTCGGCACCTTTTGCATCTCTCCATCGACCAGGGTATCCACCTCCAGATTAAAAACTTCGGCATTCAGGGAGGGGCAACCAGCCTTGTGCTCGATGGATCGAATGACTGTGCGGCTCCTGCAGAGCTTCTGTTTGTTTGAGACACCCAAGGGAGCAGCGTTCCCGCTTCCCAATCCCATAGGCGACAGTTCACTATGAGTGTGAAGCATGGGACTGGGCATGGGACCGCGGCGGCCCTTGGTCACCGGGATCAGCTCGAGGAAGAGCGTCTCGATGGCTCCGGCCTCGGCCTGGGCCAGCTTCTCGAGAAGAGCATGTGGAACGGACACATTCAGCTTTTTAAGCACCTTGCTTTCGAAAATCTCCCAGTTTTTGAGCTTCAGCTGAATACTGTTCTTGGGCGCATAGTTGTGCAGGTCGACCAGCCGGGGATGGGCTAACTTAACGATCCTGGCCACTGGCAACACATCGGAGAAGTAGCGCCTTGTGCGCAGATTTATGACAATGCGCTGCTCCTTGAGCCACTGAGCCAGGCTCTGCTCCTCCTCCGAGCTAAGTGTGCGCGCATGGTTTTGGGGCATGATAGTCTCTTTTGTTTTTGGGATTTTACCTTCTCTGGTTAACTTTTTGAAAATACAATTTTTTTTCTGTTAGTTCTAAACTGTATAGGTCGAGATTCAGATAGACAATGAGTCTATGATATGTGCCATGTGACACTTGGCTTCGAATTAACCCTAATTTGATATGTATTCCCAGGGCTTCTTCGATATACCAGTTGATAATCTCTATGCGGAGCCAGCGGTACTCAAGTGGATCAAGGAGAATATTCCCGAGTGGAAGAACTCGATCATTGTGTCGCCCGATGCTGGCGGTGCCAAGCGGTAAGTCTGGGTGCTCCCTGACCACGAATTTAACTCATTTGTTCTTGACTTTGACTTCTTCTTTTAGTGTCACCTCGATTGCCGATCGCCTGAATGTGGAGTTCGCCCTGATACACAAGGAGCGCAAGAAGGCCAATGAGGTTGCATCCATGGTCCTGGTGGGCGATGTAAAGGACAAGATTGCCATTCTGGTTGATGATATGGCCGATACATGCGGCACCATTGTCCATGCTGCCGATCGCCTTGTGGAGGCTGGAGCCACCAAGGTGGGTTTTCTTAATGTTCGGTTTTATTTCCCATAAATTATATTTGTTTATCTATTTTTTGTTCGTTCAGGTGTATGCCATTCTGACGCATGGCATTTTCTCGGGTCCAGCGATTTCGCGGATCAATAATGCTTGTTTCGAGGCTGTGGTGGTGACTAATACTATACCACAGGACGGACATATGCGTGATTGCCCTAAGATTCAGGTGGGATATTAATCTTAAGTTGGTTAAACTATATGAGATTAAAATATATGAGAATTGGTACTTTGTACCCTTGGAAAAGGTTGAGAACTGTCGATTCTTACTGTAAAATTTCTAAAAACTATTAACAAATTTTTTAAAATTGTTCATAATCTTTCAACAATAATTCTTAATACTTTTCCAATATCTGCACAACATTTCTACACGATTTCTTTAACATTTCACCAACCTAACGAATAATGTTCAACATACTTATACAAGATGTCTAAAATTATTTGATAAAATGTCTAAATTTGCTTACTACAACTGTTCAACCATTTTTTGATCAAAAGTGCATCAATCTTATTAAATTTCTTTAACAATCTTTACACAATTTTTCCTATAATTTTCATAAAATTGCTTATGTTTCTACAATGTTTCAACAATCTTTCTACAATGAATTCTATAATATTTCACCAACCTTACGAATAATGTTCAACAATCAAGATACAAGATCTCAAAAATTATTTGATAAAATGTGTAAATTTTGCTTTACAACTGTTCAACAATTTTTTGATCAAAAAACAATCTTTACACAATTTTTTCTTATAATTTTTATAAAATGGCTTAAAATGTTTCTACAATGTTTCAACAATCTTTCTACAATGAATTCTTATTTCGTTCTCAGTGCATTGATGTCTCCATGATGTTCGCCGAGGCCGTCAGGCGGACACACAACGGCGAGAGTGTCTCGTATCTCTTCTCAAATGTTCCATATTAATCGGCAAATGTTTAACAAAACAACAATAACCAGAACACCGATTTAGCAAGCGACCGCAGCAGACGCAACTTTAACAGAGTAAATTTGTAATGCAACAACAAATCAACAACAAAGAACCCAACAATTTGAAAACATATATTTTGCCATCATTATCATCGTTATATATTTTTTATGGTTTAACCTATTGTAATTGTAACTAAAAAGCAAACGCAAAACTCAGTAAATGGGAGAAATCGTCATTATTGTAATTATAATAAATAGGAACATAAAGATTACACTAAACAACAACACACCACAAAACAAAATGTACACTGATGCAATTGCTTTTCTTTGTATAGTAGAAGCTGCTTTTTTAAGCGTAAACACATATATTTCCTATTTTGTTTTATTCACATTTTAAAGGTTAACACACGACACAAACGATAATTCCCAGTTGATCATTGGTGTAAACATTGGCCTGCTCTTAGAGAGAAATTTTAGATTTATAGATTAACCACACACCGTAGAAGATATACACCTACACCTACACACTCTCACACCATACACACTCACACACACACACACAACAACAAAAAAACAACCGAAAATATTGTAATTTTACACACTGTGCAACAACTTTTTGATGATTCTTTAATGTGTAAGTTCATGATGAAAAAATTAAAAAAAGAAACGCAAAATACTTGCAAGTTCAAAATAAAATCTAGTAAAATTAAGTGAAACAAACAAAAAATACAATTGAAAACAACATAGCGAATAGGCGTTAAAAAATAATAAACAACAAACAAAACATAAAAACAACTAAAGAAAAAATATACAAAAAAATATTACAGAAAACTGATTTGAATGGATTTTTATTTTGGTGGAAATATGAAAAACTTTGGAAAGCCAGACTTTGGTATATTTGTAAGGTAATTTATTTTTTAATCGATGTTTTAATTAATTATAATTATAATAATTATTTTTCAATATGGGCAATTCTCTGATGACGCGACATTTGTACGTATTCAAACTAAAAAAAAAAACATGTGCCAAGACTTTATTTTATAAAATTTGAATCTTATAGCTCTTGGTTAGCACTATAATTAGTGTTAAGGTTGATTTTGGACAATTGTTCGTTTTCAAGATAATAACAAAAATGTAAGATATTCGCAAGCGACACAGACAGAAGTCACTTTTTCGCAAACCACTTCAAGCACTGATTTCAGCGAAACTTGATAAAAGATTTTAATGCAACTAATTTTAATGTAATATATATCAATTCATCTTAATAATATATTTGAGTTGACTCAAAAATATTGAGTAGTTGTTTTTTAATTGAATTTTAATCACTGTCGATATTTGTTTTAGACTTTTAAATTTGATCCATTAGAACATTTTTTAATGTTACTATGATAATAATATTAATTTTTTAGCATATTTTGTGGTTTTTGCCGCGGTTGTACTTTCCAGAGAATAGCCCATATGCATTCTCTGATATGCAACCTAAGACCTTAAAGATTCATAATCTTAATCTCAAAAAACTTGTTTAAAGCTTCTTGTTTTTCAAAGAATGTTTGTTTTTGTATCATCCAACATGGGTGGGGCGGGCAGTAATGGGCTAGATCGGGAACTAGTCAGGCTAGTCAATAAAGTAAATAATTATTTCCCAATTAAAATCACACATTCTTTTAAAGATTTATTGATTTATTTACATAATCTTGTGGAATATTGTTGTGACTGGTGGACGGCAAGGGGAACTGCTTATGATTTTAATATTCATCAAATTCATCATCGTTGCCCTCCTCGGCATTGTCCAGGCCCACCTCCTCGAAGTCGCGCTCCAGAACTGCAATGTTCTCCCGCGCCTCGGTGAACTCGCCCTCCTCCATGCCCTCGCCGACATACCAGTGGACGAAGGCCCGCTTCTTAAACATAAGATCGAACTTGTAGGACAGATTGGAGAAGGCCACCGAAATGGCGGTGGTGTTAGACAGCATGCAGCAGGCGCGCGATGTCTTGGCCAGATCGCCACCCGGTACAAAGGCCGGCCTCTCGTAGTTGATGCCGATCTTGAAGCCAGTGGGACACCAGTCCACGAACTGGATATGCCGCTTGGACTTGATGGCCGACACAGCAGCATTCACATCCTTGGGCACCACATCGCCCCGGTAGAGCATGCAGCAGGCCATGAACTTGCCCTGTCGCGGATCACACTTGACCATCATGTTGGATGACTCGAAACAGGCATTGGTCAGCGTCGTGATGGCATGCTGTTCGTGCGCCGCCTTTTCCGCGGACACCAACGGTGCGTAGGCCACCAGCGGGAAGTGGATACGTGGAAAGGGCACCAGGTTCGTCTGGAACTCGTTGAGATCCACGTTCATGGAGCCACTAAAACGCAGCGAGGCCGTGGTGGAGCTAACTATTTGGGCTATGAGTCGGTTCAGATTCCTGTACGCCGGCCGGTCCACACCCAGGTTATTGTTGCATATGTCGTAGATGGCCTCGTTGTCCACCATGAACACACAGTCGGAGTGCTCCAAGGTGGAGTGGGTGGTGAGCAGGGCGTTGTAGGGCTCCACCACGGCGGTGGAGACCTTCGGTGAGGGATAGACGGCAAAGTCCAGCTTGCACTTCTTGCTGTAGTCGGTGGACAATCGCTCCATGAGGAGCGAGGTGAAGCCTGAGCCGGTTCCGCCGCCCAGCGAATGGAAGATGAGGAATCCCTGCAAGCTGTCGCACTGCTCGGCAATCTTCTGCAGCCGCGTGGTCACCTTATCGATCACCTCCTTGCCAATGGAGTAGCGACCGCGGGCATAGTTATTCGCCGCATCCTCCTTGCCCGAGATGAGCTGCTCCGGATGGTACAGGTCCCTCATTTCGCCGTTCCTCACATCATCGATGACCGTGGGCTCCAGGTCCACGAATATCGAGCGAGGCACCTGCTTCCCGTTCCCAGTTTCCGTGAAGAAGGTGCGCGCATCGTTCGCGGAGGTGTCGTGACCGATACTGGCGCTGCTGCCGCTGGCCACCAGCTCCTCCTTGCTCTTCAGGCTGCCATCCAAGTTGATGCCGTGCTCTAGGAGGTAGAGCTCCCAGCAGGCGTTGCCGATTTGGATGCCACACTGGCCAATCTGGATGGAGATCACTTCGCGCTGTCGGTGGAAGGTGAAAAAATAGATAAATATTTAAACTGAAGTGAATACACGGATCGCCGCCATTGTTTTAGTTCTAGGTTAGGTTTGGATTACACTTGAAAATATTTGTTTCTTACGATTTTAAAAATAATATTATCTGTGAAAATAATAATTTTTAAAAATAATTTGTTAATGAGGTTGTTAATGGTTCTCTAGTTAAAGAGAGAAGTCTTGTCTAAAGAAAAGCAATTAATTTTATTATTTTGAATATTACTGTTTCTTTTGTTACGAATTTTTAAAGTTATGTGCAAACTTGTTTATTTTTAGATCAAGAAATTTATATTCATTACAAATTAGTTCAACATTTATTTTTTACAACAAAATATAATATGTAGTGAGTTAAGTTTTAAGCTTTTTTGCTGGAATGAAACTTTTTTTCTTTTCTTTATCACTTTTACTGTAAATTAACTTTTTCCTTTACTTATATTTAGCAGCTCTTCTGAAGATAAAGTTTTTTCCTTTAATTGTTCTAGTAAATACAACTGAATATTAACTTTTCCTTTGCACTTCTTCAAGGAACGTAATTAAATTCCTTGTGGTTCCATTTTTGACTGTCTTTAGCACAGGCCGGGTAAACCTTTTTAACCCATTTATTCCACCTATTAATTTTTAAATTAACAAACACCACGATATCGTTCTCACCATTTTATTTGATGTGCTTTTCTTTGAAAAGCTAAAATCGAAATAACAATTTAAAATCTTCTGCGGGACAAGGAACTTTCTTCCTTTTTGCTCTTTGCCTTTTTTTCGCCACGCGAAAATTTGCAGCCTCAGGGTAGATTGGTTGGAGAGTCACTGGAATAGCGCCGTTACGTCCGCCGCCAAAGAGAAACGCCAAAATGCAATAACAGAGTTGCATTGTCTCTGGACGATCGTTGTTCCATGGTTTTTTCCACATTTTTCCATTATTGGCGGCTAATCGATTGAACATTTGAATAAATTCATCTTAAACCGAAGGTTGTGGGATCACTGCAAAGCATCTATAAATTTTATTTAACAAATTGACAAAATAAATATTTTAAACATTTTGAAAGCTATTTAAATCTTGAGGAGTTTTTAAGGGAATAAGTATACAATTAAAATATAATAAACCCTGATTATATAGATTTATGACACTGGTTTCTATGGTTTTTACATTTGTTCTACTCCACTTTGTTTGATTTAACCTGTTTTCTTGCCTTCAAGAATACGCTAAACACTTCCTTACATGTGAATAAAATATAAACCAACTTAAACTTAAAATAAATTGTACAAAGTCTTAGGACAAGGGTAAATTCATTGAACCTGCAACCAAATGCGAATAAATATCAAAATCAGAGTCCTCGCCGCGTTTAATCCTTGCGAACCCCCGGCGGGAGCGTCACATCGAAAACGATGGGCGCATTGTTCGGTAAATAATTGATGTCACATGTGGAGGCGTTCACAAAGATTATCCTTCCGTCGCTGGTGATGCCATAGCCCTCGTGTACATGGCCAAAGACATGGTATTTGGGTCGCACTCGCTGCTGCACTGTGCTCAGGAGCTCAACGCATCCCGCCCGAACTCCCGAGCAGCAGAGATCGCCATGACCCACGGGCGGTGTGTGCGTCACCAGGATGTCAATGCCCTCGGGCACTTGGTTCCATTTTGCCAGACAGGGAGCTCCCCGAGGGACGTTGAAGGCCCAGCGACAGAATTCCGGCTGCCAGGGTGAACCATAAATCCGTATGCCCCAAATCTCCAGCAACTCATCCTCGATATACCGGCAATTGGTAAGAACCTGGCGCACATTTTGCGTCTGCACTGCGCTCTCCAGACTCTCCTTGGCATTGCCCAGCGTGGGCAAATCGTCCAGGATTGACATGCCGGTGTGCTTGCTGCTCGAGGCGTGGCCCTTGCCACTGCCCTGTCCGGCGCCGCCCTTCTGGAACGGATGGGTGAAGGTGCTGTCGAAGCTTAGCTCATGATTGCCGGCAATCACGATCTTGTGGCGATGCGGCAGACCGCCGATCCAATTGTTGAACTCCTCCACCTCCTCCAGCTGGCCGCACTTGGTGAAATCGCCCGCATGGATAAAGATATCGCCATCGGGGATGTCGAACTTGATGTAGGGCGTAAGGGAGTGGGTGTCGGACATGCACACCACCCGGGCCTTGTTGGGAGCCACCGTCGTTGTTGGCGGCTTCATCGTAACCTTAATCACACGCTGCGACTTGCTAATATCCCGCCAAGCAGCCGTAGGATCCTGGCTCAGTGGATGAACAGGCACTTCCTCCATTTTTGTGGAAATCTGTAATTTATTTATTGTTAGTTTTATTTCTTTTATAAATATGATTTTAATAGAAAGTAACAAGCAGACAGTGTTACTTGTATTTCAAATAATTTAAAAACAGCGTTACTAATCAGCAGGAGTACTTTACCGGTGGTTATTAGATAAAGAAATCAGTGTTTATTACTATTTTATAGATTTGAGCAATAAAACCGGGCATAAAACCCATTATAGGAACTCGTAAAACTGAATTATCTTCGATTTTTATAGTATTTATGATATAAATTCAATAAAATTATGCTTTGTTTGTAATAATTTTGTTGTAAATCTTTTAAACTCTTAAAAATCTTGAAACATGCTAAACGATAGTAGTTATGATTAAAACAACACAAAAATATCACAAAATCTTAAGGAACTGGAAATCCTTATTCAAAAGGGACAAAAATAAGTCCCAAGTTCTAGGACTCATAATCCTGAAAATATAATACTTCCCTAGGCCAAAATCGAATGATTTTCAGTGTGCCTGAATTGAGACCCCAAAGTACAATCCGCTTTATCAATAACACCCCCCTTCAGAAGTTCAATTAATACAGTTTTATTGTAACCTCCACACGTTTACTCACTGTTTCGGCAAATTGGTCTCTGAACTTCTTTACTCCTCGTTGATTTCTGCTTCTTTTGTCATTGTGCTAGGCCCCTCAACCACTCAATGCAATCGCCAAAAACACCGTTGAGCCCTGATTAGCGGGCATTTATTTATGTTTAGTCAAGTATTTGCCGATAAATGTGATAATACCAATAAAAATATACAAAAAAAGGTGACACAGCCACGCGTGACGTCACTGTCGCCGAAAAAACAGCTGAGCGCGCCGATAACCTTACAAAACGTAACGTAGCGCAACCGACTATCGATAGGCGCCGCCTGTGCATCCCTGCATCACGTCGCAAACAAAACAAAAATCAGCTGTTCGGTCCGCTGCTGATTTTCTCTGCTTCTTTCAACTACGCGTATTTCGTAAAATTTTCGTTTCAACATATTTGCATACAAAAGACTTCTAAAATTGTGAATCCTAGAAAGGAAATTGTGAATACATCCAAGCGGAACTGTTTTATTTTGAGAAGAGCGTGTTTCTCCGGTGTTTTTAGACCCCGAAAGGGGTTTTCTGGCTAATTACAAGAACTTGGTGGGGAAGCGAAAAAAATGGCCGCAGCTGCAACTTTCCCAGACGCGTGTTTTTTTTTTGGCAAAGAATTAAAGTAAAACCAGTCAACCGGAACTAAAATCGCCTCTAATGGATCAATTGGAGCTGCAGGAGGATTTGTTTTCCTTGGATACAGGTGTCGTTGCAGGTGAGTCTCACGGCTTGAGGGGTGTGTGTGTTTTTTTTTTCTTTTGGGGCTTACCGTTCTCTTTGATTTTCAGCTTGCCAAATGTTGCTCTTTTCGGAGGGGCAAACGGTAGCTCTTTAGTTTATTTTCGATTTATTTACTGGGTGCAGCCGCCACCGCCGCTGCTCGCAATTAGCTGCACTATTGTTGTTTTTTTTTATCGCTAATTGTTTACGCCCACCTACGAAGGTTTTTATGGTATGCGTGTCTTGCGTGCGTGTGTATTATCGCACTCCTCTCTCGCGATTTTTATTCCCTCTTTTTCGGCCCCTTGCACCGCCCCACATTTAGCTGTCTGCGTCGGCGCTTTTGCATCTGTTTATCCGTTATCCGTTTGTTTGTTTGCTCTGTCTTCCTCATTTCTTAAGTGATGATTCACTTTGATTGCCGGGCCATGCAACGCACACTGGCATAAAAGCTCTCTCACTCGCACTCACATGTTTGTATGTGTAAAAGCGACCCAATCAAAGCCAACAATTTATGGTTTTGATTCACTGTACTTACAGTGGAGCAAGTGGACGTTCCATGTGGTAGCGGAAACAGTTTGTTTATTTAAAGGGAAAGCCATTACTGCAGAGTGTTTATCACTTTGAATTGTTGAGTTTTTTTTTAGTTTCTTTCAAGTTTATAGAAGTAAATTTTGTTCTTGTTGAGATCGTGCCTATTTACGTTTCAAATCAAACTTCCACACTAAACAATACAGTGAAAACTCGATAGACTAAACTAATGTTAAAAAAAATTTTTAAAACTTTCTATAACCTGTATTCGTAGGCAATATTTATTTATTTTTTAGGTACTCGGGGTAGTTTATATATATGGTATAACAAATTATAAAGTTGAGTCATTTTTAAACATTTATATAAAAAACAACAAATAACTTTTTGTAACAGTTGAAAGTCCCGTTTTTATATTTTGTATTTCTTAACTTATTTCTTAACTGTATAGTACATAAAAAATATCTGAAATTTATCGAGAACCTTAAAATGGAATGACCATCCCTGTATGAAGTCTTTCTCAGGGTTGCTTATAAATACACCTTTCTTTTAGACCGTTAGACCTTAGACCTTTTTTCATTTCGGCAGAACATGATCTTTGTTCTTAAATTCTTAAATGCAGCATAAATAAATTCGTACTCAGGTGGACAAATTTTGTTTAAGAAAACTAGTTTTTTCGTTGCTTTGCCTAATTTAAGTTCCTAAACCTTATAATTACACTTTCCTATGATATATGATATGAGGACAGGCACAAAAACCTACAAGAATAGAGTGAACCAATAATTTCCTGAATTGTCCAGTAAAAACCAGACCCTCGAACCACAGTAGGCATAATGCAGTTCCCATCGCGTCTCTTTGTCTTGTTTAATTTATTGACTTGACTTTTTCTTTTATATATTCTCCTTTTTTTACGTTTGGCGCACAGCAATTTTTCATGATGCGCTCTGAATTGATTTACCGCTATGTTGTTAAGCCCAGACGCAAACCGAGGGCGCGTGCCACTGCGCGGGGCAGCTCGCGCCCACCCACTCATTTTGACGTCTGAATTTCATTCACAAGACAACGATAATAATAATAAAAGAAAAGGCGGGAAAAAGAGTGCCAAATAAACCTTGATAATGACATTCAGAAATGGCACAGGAAAACTAAAAGCAAACAAAACAAAACAAAGCGAAACTGCGAAACGTGGTGGCGTCAATGGGTTGTTTTTGCTATTTGGGACGGGCAGCTGGCAGTTATCCAACGGATTTTGTAGCGCAGTGTGGCAAAATTAGAAAAAGGAAATTCCGACAGCCAGAGGCAAAGTCAAATGTCGAGTCGTCGTTACCATCACCTGTGCGAAATTGCATAAGTTTCGAGCTCCAAACGCTCGTACATCAGCCCATTCTCATTCTCATTCTCATTCTTGTTCCGAGTCCCATTCTCAATTGTTTGTCGAGCGCCGCCCGCCAAGTTTGCCGGGGAATAAATTCGCGAAAATATACTAGGAAAATCAGGAGGAAAATCTATAGCATTCCCTACACAAAAATCAAGTGCGTTCTCCCAAGTGGTTTTCTCGGGGGTGTAAAGTGCGTTCCGGTCGCGTGTGGCCCTCCTTGAATCGCGTGTCCGTCCATCATTCATTCCTTTCGCCGCCGCCGAAGTTATGAACACAAGTCGGGGGCGGCGGGGCTGTGGGCGTGATGTAATTTGCAATAAAAGCAGTTAACTAATTCCACAAACCAATATTGTGTTGCGTTAGAAAGTGCTCGAGCCCCAAGTGCTAATTTCTTGTACATGCATTCGCACATACAGTAAAATAGCAAACAATCTGGACGCCTTCATAATCAATTCAGCTGTTTGTTGTTACAAAATGGCCTGGTGCTTTGTTTTTTTTGTGTTTAGTTTATTTGTTTATGGTTTGGTTTTTTTTTATTGTGTTGGTGAAACCAATTGGCACAAAGTTTGCGTAGACATTTGCCAATTCAGCTGGTCATTTCTATAATGGAAAATGCACAAAGGGTCTGGTTTGGAGGTATAATTTACCGTGGAACGTAGAACTTTAAGAAAAGTGGGAATTAACCTGCTAAGTTCGTTGGTTTTCGTGGTTTTTTAAACATTTTAAGAAAACTGCATTATGTTTTTTGATTTACTAACACTTGAACTCTTATAAAACCCTTTATTTCTTAGGATAAATAACTCATTTTCCCCAAATTTTACTATGACGGAAGAAAAAGGTAGAGACAGCTGGGATAGAACTGGCTGGATGCGTTAGGTTTCTTAGTTTTTGGCGTTATTGTAAGGGAACTATTGTACTTTTCCCAATTACAAGGCATAAACAAATTTCCTTTATTAAATTAAGGAACTATTTTAATTTAACATATATTGAAGGAAAACTTACTCAACTAAATTATTACTTTTACTACAGGACACGTCTCAAAACTCCTTTTGAAACTTGTAATCCCAATTTTCTACTGCAAACTGTAATTAAACTTTCTATTTCCCTTAAAATCATACCCTCGATATCTTTATGGACTAACTATATATATATAATGAACTGCTCCATCCAGACAATTACTCCTATGTGCCTTTTGAGTCCCTTAAACCTAATCCCTCTTGGAGAGCGGCAAGCACTTGCCTTGAATTGGTTTTCCTCGGTCTTCTAAGTGCACGGCATTCGGGTTAAGGACGCCGTCGACCCCTTGGAAGTGTTCGGACTCACCGCGAGCTTAACTCTAGCCTTGGCTGGTGGCAGCTCTGCGGGATTTTCACAGCGAGGGCGGAAAGTTTTCCACTTAGCGGGGCGCTTCCCATTTTAGTACGCTGAGGTAGGTTTGCCGTAAATTGAAGCTAATGCGACAGATATGAATGTGAAGCACTCTAACAGTGTGCTAATCAGTTAGAATCCGGCAAAGAGCGGCAAAGAGATAAATAAACAAACAAATAGCCCAATCATCTATAGTTTCGTTTTGCCTCGTACAACGCGGCGTATGGGTGATGTCTCAGCTGATTCTCATTTCGCCGCAGCCAGGTAACAGCTGTTCCGCTCGTCCGTTCTCTCTCGGTGATATTCTCTCTCTCGCTCTCTGTGCCTCTCTGGCCATTGTTAATCATAATTTTAAATAGACAATAATCGTTTGTTTTGATTTCGAGCTTCCAATTTGCGAGCGTGCGCGAGTTGCTCACTTTTTCCCTTTTTTTCGTTTTTGTTGTTGTTGTTGTTTTGTTGTTTTTTTCTGCTGCTGCCATTGACGTCGTTTTTTTGCTCTCTGTCTGGCCTGTCGGTTTTTTTCGGCTCGTTTTCGCCGCATTCGAAATTCGTCGCCGTCGCGTTTGCTTCGCTTTTTGCACTTTTTTCGGTCCGCTCGAAATTTGTATTTTGGATTTAACGTGCGCGACAACAGCGTCTATATATACAAGCTATATATAATAGATATATACATCGAAATCGCCTCTATCAGTTCTATCAAATAATTGTATTGAAATTACCAACCAACACAGTCAGACAAAAACCCATAAATAAACAAATAAAAAGTATACAAGCGTTTCCAAAACGCTGAGCTCATTACTTTTGGCTCATTAGCATAATAAAAAGCGGGTGAAGAAATTATAAAAAAATATGTTCTTTCTACCAATAAACAAATAAATATTCTTTCGTTCTTATCGTCGGAATTGAGTTTAAAATACAAAAGCAAACTTAAGAGTGACCCAGTGACACAATTTAGGCCCCATTATCAGCAGCAACATTACCCCCTCAGTTAAGTCCAATCTAATACAATAAACAATTGCAATTAGAATTAATAAATGTAATTTCTGTGCCCTTTTTTCACGAATCACGTGAATTTAATTGCAAACAGTTTACCCAGCAAAACAGTTCCGTGTTAATTAGTGTTAAACACTCTGTCGCAATCAGTTGTGAGTGTGTGTGTGTGTGTTTTTAGCTGCTGCTGCCGGGCAGAACAACAATTGTAAATCTGCCCGAATATCACTTTCCCAGCTGTGATACCCTTACAAATTTATGCTCCACTTTCATGTTATGGAATTTTCAATGGACACCAAAAAAACTAAAAGGTTTGTAGTATGTACGATCGATCACCTCCACTCGCCCACAAATATGTTTACACACTCCAGCGAGCGATAAAGAAAATCAAGTGGTGGTGACAAATGTGCGATGTATCCGGGAAATGTTTGGTTTAAAGACGATAACAAAAATAAATTGTGATAAACAATTTGAAGGTTTTGACTGGGAAGTTCAAGTTTGTGTACAGGGAACCGGAGAGTCGGAGAGAAGCTTACAACAGGGTTTCGCGACTGAAAAGATATCTTATCGGTTTGGTTTCGAAATTCTTATAAATATAATTGTTTCTCCCTGTCACTTGCGCTGGGCAAGAAAATAATAATAACCTAACAATGAGTTCAAGGCCGATCTTTGATGGATTAATGGTTGCTTAGATAAGATAATGATTTGTTAATCAATAACAGACTGATTTATGCTTGTAATTTTTTATTGACGCGAACAGGGGATGTTCTCGAAAGTTCTTTTGTTTGGAAAATAAACAGAGTATTCATGGAACTTTAAAGATTAAATGATTTTGAATTTACCAAGTACCTTGTAAAAAGCTATATTTTTTAAAGAGAGTATGGAGAATTTTAAGATTTCTGAAAATTTGTATTTAAATTGAATGGGAAAACAAAGAATTGTTAGGCTAAAAATGTATATGGTTCTTCCAATCCGCCCTCACTCGCTTTAGAGGGTTAGTAGCGGCTTAAACAAAGGTTTAAGTCCCGTCTGGATAAACCAAATAGTCTCTGGGCCTTGAGTATCGTGTATTTAATAGTTTAGTTATATGTTATACGCGCTTTAAATTATATTTTAAATCCTTCCTTAAGTCATTCAATACTTATCGGTTTTGTTTCTGTTCTTGTCAAGATTCTTTGTTGTGAAATAACTCGTTTTTATAAGTCTGTATCTTAAGACTTATCACTTACGACTTTCCTTGAAATATTGGTAAATTTCGTATCGATGGGCTCACTTTGCTTAATCCACAGATCATTAACCCTTTTGTTCCCTTGTTTAACAAATAACACCACTTTTACTTTATTGGACGACTCTTAAACTTTATCTATATTTCCCATAAATAACAAAAACCTTACAAGAACATTCTTCAAAGTGGGCAGAACGCAAAGATGTGAAAATCTATGGCACACTCGAACATTTCAACAACGACATAAAAAAGCACCTAAAAATATTTTCCATAGATAAAATGTTTTCCAACGAATTCCGATTTGTTGAAAGAATAAAAGAAATAGGAAAACAAATACATCTATTCGTTGTATATTTTCTCCTACTTAATATGGAGGAAGTGCTCGGGGTATATTAGATTGAAGTGGATTAGAGAATAATAATAATAATAAATAATATTTATAATAAATACCAAATTTAATTAAAGAATAAACAAGCAAACAAGGAGATGATGCTAAATACCTTTTTTTAATTCTTTTTCTTGAAATTAATAAATACTCAAATAATTTAAAAGGATTTTAAATGCAAACATGAAGACGAGACTGAATAATTTCAAATAATTTGTATTCAAATAAATAAGTCAAATTATTGTAAAAAGATTTGAAATGCATTTATCTTAATTATTTGGTAATTTTACTAAAGGATGACTAATATATCCCTTTTACCGATAGAGACTTCATGTAAAGAATTAAGAACAAGTGTTTTAGAATTCAATGCATTTAATTTCCAAATTAACGGTCGATTCATAGTGTCTTAAAGATTATTTTCGGCACACATTTAATTTAAATCAAGGCCTTATATTACTCATCCGTTTTCCGTAATAATAAATGGATATCCCACATGTCGAGACTCACTAAATCCGTTTAATCGTTTCGTTTTCTGCCAGTGATGCAGTTTTCAGTCAAACTGATGTTTTTTTCCTCTTATTTTGGATTTGACTTGGCCCAGTGCGATGGATAAATCGGAGAAACATTTGTTCGGGTTCGTCGCACGTCTTATAAGTGGCGGCGGGAGAATAATAATATCGTGAGTTCGCGTATATGACACATCCGAGGAGCTTTCGTAAGGCGAACATTTTCGGTTGGCAGACGATTTGGGCGAGCGTGTTAATACGGTATTAATAATACTAACGGATATATATATGAATGTACATGTGTTTTCGCATTTTATTTCGAGAGATTGTGTTCGTGTTGATTTTCTTCTCGGATATTTTCGATTTTCTTTCGCACACATTTGTGTTTAGTGAAATGTCAAACATTTTCCAGCCTTATTTATTCCTCCTCTGATTGCCCAAAACACATGTTCTTTGGCGTGGACTTTGCTATCTGTTTCAAAACTTTTTTTGTGAAGAGATTTCACGGCATTTGCTGTCTCCGTGAGCCTCCGAAAAATTACCTTGTACTTTAACTTTATCAATTATTCACAACGGCGGAACAACCTTTACCCTGAACTTTTGTTGGGGACAGAAGAGACCGAGACCGAGACCTTCGCCGGTGCCATGGACGGATAGATGCATGACACATGCCACATAGTTTGGATTACGTTTGGCTCCAACATCCATTATTCACTACCGGGCACCACCACCATACATATATATGTACAATTGTACTTGACTCTGCCGTAAAGGACACTTGCTATCATGTCCTGTCTCTGCCCCATATTGATTGAATTCGATTTTAAAGGAATTTCGGCTCTGGGGTGTGTCAGTGTCCAGGAATAAGTCACTATAATTGTGGTAAATAATACATTAAGGACTTTGAGTCTGGGGTAACCTTTGATTGAACGACATGCAATGGTTATGTTTAACTTAAACGGGAAATAAGGTATTTAATAGGAAAAGTGGAGGGTCTGTGTTTGTTTCCTTGAATTCTTAATATCAATTGGCTATTTGTTAATATTTTGTTTCATAGGCAGGCATTTTATATGCTTTGTTTTGTCTCATAGCTCTAAAGCTGTTTGAATAAAATTCTTCCAGTAATGTCTTTGTTTTCCGAAGTAGTCATGAATAATAAAATTGTTAATAAAAAATAGATAAGAACTTTGTTGTTTTCCGTCAAATATCTTTAAATACTTAAAAGCATTGGAAGTCCTTGCGTTCTCATGCTTATAAAACGTACCTATATAAAAATAGGTTTTTGTTTTACAAAACTATCAAAGGAACTCTAAAAAAAATACATATTAATCATGATCTAAAATTTTTTTTTATTTTTAAAATACAGTTTTGAATATTACTAAAAATGATTGACAGAAACTGTTACTTTTACAAGATTCAAACCGAAAGGGAATGCAATCTTCGCCACCCGAAAGTTTGCTTCTCTTCCTGTTATTTACACAATTTATTATTAATTTTTTCTTATAATCAGGATGACTATTTAATTTTAAGCAAAATTCGAAAAATTCATAGAAATACAACTTCAGCATGACAGCTTGCTCTTATCGCCCTTTGATATTGGTTTTGATTATCAGATATCGACCTAAAACGTGGAGAAGACAAACAAAATTATCAATTGTAAATATATATTCTTTTTAATTTCTGCATATGGGGAACTGCCGTGTGTGGGTGTTTGTTTTGTGGGTTTCCATTTGACAGATGGTTTTTGACGGAATGCCATCCATCAGGCCATATGGCGTTAATGATTTTACAGTTATATTCCTTGGCAATTAAGATATAAAAGCGAGTTATTATCAAATGATAACTCGACACGATACACGCAGTCTGCGAAAGCCCAGAATTGGAACCATATAAAGGGAGTTCGTTTTGAGCTTTTTTTGTTTTTGGGGCGTGTTCTCCTGCCACACCCCCACACTTGATGATGATTAAATTGCTGATGGCTGCTGATGATAATTTCTATTTACAGATTTCGCTTTATAGGCGTGTCCTAGAACCAAGGTTGGGTAAACAAATAAAACAACAACAGATCACAAATCAAATATTCATACGCTTATATGCATATGTTGGCAGATAAAAACACAGCTAAAATATATATCTGTTTAAATATACATCTATTAAAATATATATCTTCATATTTCATTCAATAGAATTTTTCTCATTTATATGTCCAAACAATTTGTCAGTTTTGAACATTATGGGAAATGTCTTTTGGGTAAACAATAATAATACAAATAAAAGGATAATAAAATATATTGCTGACCATTAGTTACGAAAAGAAAAAATTATAAATATATAAAAAGAAAAAGAGAAGTAATTTAAGCAACATATTCTTGTGTATTGCAGGTTTCAATAAATTAAAATAGAACTAAAGAGATAATATAAGACAGTAATGTTGATAGCCTTACACAAAAAAAAATATATATATACAAAACACTAGCAACATTTTCTTTTGTATTCCGCGATGATTTATTTAAGCTTTTATTGTACAAAATTTAGAAGGGGGAAAAAAAACAGGGATACAATTATTATTTATAAATTTAACCTTATCCTTTCATATTAAAAGTCGTAGAAGTGTTCGCTTAATTCATACTGCAATCCCTCTTTTCACCCTACTTATTGCAAGAATTATGCGTAGAATGAATCATTTTCGGGACTTTGACTTCGGCTATCTGAACATGTAATTCCATACCGACATATAAATAACTGATAAGTGTAATCCGTATAATCGTAAACCGATACTGATAATGTGCTCTGTTTATTTGCGTCTCTTTTCGACCAGGCACAAATCAAAACCCAAATGAGCAGCACCTGAACACCGAACCGGCTGGCTCGCCCTCCAGCGCCAGTCCGAACAGCTCCACCGCAGCAGCTGCGGCGGCGGTAGGGGCAGGTGGTGCCGGAGCGGTGGGTGTGGGCACAGTGACACCCACCAAGAGCCCCCAACGCAATGCTTTCCAGGAAGATGCTTATCAGGCGAGTACAGGTGGCGGCGATAGCGTCGATTACAGTGAGGCGATACAACAACTGGATGGCAATCCGAGTGGCGGATCGCCCAGCCAACGTCACTCGATAAACTCGGCGGAGTATACGTCCACGCCGAAGACCAGTCACCGGAATGGTCCGAGCAGTAATGCCGCCAGTGGGACAACTTCCCCAATTAACTACCAGTTACCCGGCGATGACTATCCGTATGGCATCGAGTATGAGTCACAGCAACTGCAATTCCAACAACAGCAGCAGCAGCAGCAGCAGCAACAGCAAAACCAGCAGCCACAGTTGGCAGTGAGCAGTGGAGCCGTGGAGCAGCAGTCGCTAACGATCACCTACCAGAGTTTGCCGGCCAGTCGCCAGAGCTACGCCTCGCCGCCGGCTCTGGTGATACCTCAGCGGCAATCGCTGCTTCCCTGGGGTGCCCATTCGAGGAGCTCCATAATCAACGTCCTGCCCAGCTACACGCAAGCCGAGATGCACGCTGCCTTGGCGGCCAGCGTGGCCAGCGTGGAGATCTCCTCGGCTCCGCGGCCGGGCGAGATTGTGATGAGGAATCTGTTCAGCGACTTCACCGTTCAGGCGGAGAAGAAGATTGAGCTGGTGATGCTGGAGAGTGCGGACAAGAATCTGTCGAAGCTGCTGCAGCGTGGCGAAGATCAGCAGTTCGATCAGTTACTCTCTGCCCTGGGCTCCGTGGCGGAGCACTGTCTGCCCTCGCTGCTGCACACGCTGCTCGCCTGGCATCGCCGCCAGTTGTCCGACATGGAGATAAAGAACGATCTCAAGAAACCAGCTGCCCCCGGCGGCGGCAGCAGCAGCAGCAATTCCCAGGCGTCCAACAGCAACAAGCCCTCCGTGGACCTGGACTTTCAGTTGCAGCGACGCGAGGCGGCGGTGGAGTTTATTTTCTGTTTGGCGCTAATTGAGATACTCAAGCAGCTGCCCTTCCATCCGGGCCACGAGGATCTGGTGCGCAGCATCGAGAATCTGGCCTTCAAGCACTTCAAGTACAAGGATGGGCTGCAGAACAACCCGAATGCCATTAACATACACATGATCGCCGATCTGTATGCGGAAGTCATCGGTGTGCTGGCCCAGAGTCGGTTCGCCTCCGTTCGCAAGCGGTTCATGAGCGAGCTGAAGGAGCTGCGCGGCAAGGAGGTGTCGCCCACGACCACCCAGAGCATCATTAGCCTGCTGATGGGCATGAAGTTCTTCCGCGTCAAGATGGTGCCCATCGAGGAGTTCGAGGCCTCGTTTCAGTTCATGCACGAGTGCGGTCAGTACTTCATGGAGGTCAAGGACAAGGACATTAAGCATGCTCTTGCCGGACTCTTTGTGGAGATCCTGGTGCCTGTGGCGGCGGTTAGTATGCATCAGAGTCTTATCTTACAGTTTATTTACATAAAATATATTTGTAGGCCGTAAAAAACGAGGTGAATGTCCCCTGCGTAAAGAACTTTGTGGAGCTGCTGTATGTGCAGACTCTGGATGCCTCCACAAAGTCCAAACATCGCCTGGCCCTCTTTCCGCTGGTCACCTGTCTGCTGTGCGTCTCGCAGAAGACCTTCTTCCTCACCAACTGGCACTACTTCCTGGCCATGTGTCTGAGCAATCTTAAGAATCGCGATGCCAAGATGAGTCGCGTGGCCCTGGAGTCGCTGTACCGCCTGCTCTGGGTCTACATGATCCGCATCAAGTGCGAGTCTAACTCCGCCACGCACTCCCGCCTCCAAAGCATTGTGAATTCGCTGTTTCCCAAGTGAGTTTTCAGCTTAATACCTTGAAAAGTATCCTTCTAACTCACCTTATTCGTTGCAGAGGCTCCAAGGGAGTGGTGCCGCGCGACACTCCGCTGAACATCTTCGTGAAGATCATCCAGTTCATTGCCCAGGAGCGCCTGGACTTTGCCATGCGCGAGATCGTCTACGATCTGCTGTGCGTGGGCCGCTCTATTAAGTTGATTCTCAATCCGGAGCGCATGAGCATCGGCCTGCGAGCTTTCCTGGTCGTCGCCGACTCACTGCAGCAGAAGGCGGGTGAGCCGCCGATGCCCAGGACAGTTCCGGCCCTTCCCTCCGGGAATACGCTGCGGGTCAAGAAAACCTACATCAATAAGATGCTGACAGACGACACCGCCCGAAGCATTGGCATGTCCACATACTTTCCGCACGTTCGCCGGGTCTTTGTGGATATACTGAGGGCCTTGGATGTGCACTACGGTCGCCCGTTGATGATGACGAATACGCAGAACCAGAACAAGGAGCCGGACGAGATGCTGTCCGGCGAGAGGAAGCCGCGCATCGATCTCTTCCGGACGTGTGTGGCTGCCGTGCCACGCCTGATTCCGGACACAATGACCGCCCATGAGCTGGTGGACCTGCTCTCCCGCCTGACCGTTCACATGGACGAGGAGCTGCGCATCTTGACCCATCAGTCGCTGACGACGCTGGTCATAGACTTTCCGGATTGGCGTCAGGATGTCGTGCACGGTTACACTCAGTTTCTGGTGCGCGACGTCACCGACACCTATCCGCAGCTGCTGGAGAACTGCACGCGCATCCTCTTCAACTTCCTGAACATCTGGCGGTGTGCCATAAATGTGAATGGTAATAGCACCACCGCCGCCACCAGTGCTGCTCCAAGTATGACGGCCAATGTGGCGAATGCGGCACAACCCAAGGTGGTGGCCACAGGAACAGTGCCTCAGGGCACTCCTGGCACAGTGGGAACTTCCGCGCCTGCCAAGGACACCGCCAGCAGCCAGCAGTTGTCCAAGCAGCAGCATCATCTGAACACCGCCAGCAGTGCCGCCTCCAGCATCACCACCTCCTCCAGCGGCATGTCGAGCATCACCCAGCACACGGTGCTCAATATGGCCAGCAGTGATGTGACCAAGAAGAACGAAATACCGCTGGCCACCACTCTGCATTTCGTTGAGGGATTCGCCTTGGTGCTGCTCTGCAACTATCGACCTTATCTGCGCAAACTGGCCGCCATGATCCTCAAGGAGGTCAAAAACCTAATGCGTGCCCTGGGCATACCCGAAACGGAACCGCCCCTCATTGACGTTATGGATCGTTGTGTGCCACCCATTGTGGAGAAGTGTCTGCTGCCACTTCTGCCGCAAACGGAGAAGACGGCCATTCTCAATGCCAATTGCATTGACCTGCAGTGGATAGCGGAGAGAACGAGTGGCGTTTGGTTGGCAGGACTGACAGATGGTAAGGGAGTGTCGTTGCCTAATCTTACACAGCGTTACACAGCCTTTTCCCTTCCTCGCAGACAACTCAAAGTCCTCAACATCTACGCTGAATCTCTCGCAGTCCAGCTCAACGGCAGCTGCCGCAGCAGCAGCGGCCAGCTCCCCACAGCCGCCATTCGATCCCTGGGCCACCTGTCTCTTTGGCTTGCTTGAGCGTCAGCGCATCCTGCAACAGTGTCC
>JAEIHY010018181.1:0-18697 GCA_018904565.1 Drosophila tsacasi | reverse complement strand
ATTTTCCTCTCTGTTTCTGTCTCTCCTCTGGGCTTCTGTCCCTGCTTAATCGGATAATGCGAATTTTTGTAATCGAAGTTTTTTGGTGGAGTCCTTGTAGTTGAGCGCTTGTCTTTGTCCTGAAAGGGATACCCTTTCAAGGGCTTGTCTGGTTTGTACATAAACTATAATATTTATATTTATTATGGGTATTATTTAAGGTATTTAATTATATTTAATAACAATTATTGAATTTATATCTCTCTATTATATATAAATATTTTCTGCCGCTACAGCCGTGTAAACATTTTATATTTATAATAGGAGAGGGAGAGAGAGAGAGAAAAGATATATATTAAAAGATATACACCCTTAATTTCATATATTTTCTATAAACAACAAATTCTCTATACTTTTATCTTGTATTTAAAATTAATTTAAAAATCTTTATATACTAGCAACCTTTTTTTTTGTTATATTTCTCCTATAATCAGAGTATAAGCCACATCGGCTTGCTGGCCTTAACCCTCCATCCACCTCTGCTGAAGTTTACTTTGGTGTACATGACTTGAGTCAATATATGCAGTATTTTATGGAAAGTTAACCCTTTTCCTCCATTTGCATGCCGTCGCCGGGCAGACGACCCCCGAAACCACCCGTCGTCGTCCGACTTTTGTTTTAATGTCAGCAACGTCGCTGCTCAATTGTCTAACATTATCTGATTTAGCGTTTAATGCTTAACCCTTGCCGACACACGTTCCCACAAAAAAAAAAAAAAAACGAAGAAGAAGAGTTGGAACAAAAACAAAACAAAAAAAACAACAAGGAGCCGAGGCGCAAGGATAACGAATTAAAAAATTAAAAATCGAAAGGCAGCGACGACGACAACAAAAGGTGGAAAAAGGCGACACACACACACAGGCGAAAGGGGTGAAATGTGATTAGGTTGCGGTGCTAGGGGGAGGGGCTGGGGGTTTAGATGTCCTTGGGTGGTGGTGGGTGGCGGGTGCTGCTGCCGCTGATTAGGCAGCGCTTCGGGGCGTAAAAAAAAAGAATAATCTAAGGGAAGGGGCAGGGAAAAGCATAATTAAAACTCGCAGCGCCGTGTAATAAATGCCAAGGCAGGCACAGCCAATAAATAGCAACAAGAAAGGACGAAGGACAACCGCGAGCAACCCTTTTGCCACCACCCAGGGGTTGGAATAAAAGAAACAATCGAATTTTAATCAATTCGCATTTGCATTTTGCATTTCTGACGGCGTTTTGTCTCCAGGCAACCAAGCATCCCAGCAACTTGAGAGCTTCAGGAACAGGAACAGGAACAGGAACTGGAACTGGAACTCCTTTCGGGGACTGGACGGGGGCACCTGGCGCACTCAAGGACCCCGGCCAATCCACCAATGGATCTAATTTCGATGGCTTCACGCTCTTGAAAAGCCTTCAAGGATCTCTCTTCTAGAACCTCTTTCGCAAACCATGGAGCTCTAATTGGGAATAAAAAATTCAAATATATCCAAGGTATTTCAAGGGGAATCAATCTGTTGGGGAAAAAGGAAGAGATATCTCAATTTGATTTTATAAATATTGAGAAAAGACAGACAAGGGAGAATATGGAGATAATATTGAGAGAATATAGAGAGAATGTAGAGAATATAGGGGGGAATATAAGGAGAATGTAGGTGAGAATATAGAAGAGAATATAGGAGAGAATATAGGAGAGAATATAGGAGAGAATATAGGAGAGAATATAGATATAATATAGAGATAATATAGTGATAATATGGAGAGAATATAGTGAGAATAAAGAGTGAATATAGAAAGAATATATGAGAATATGGGAGAGAATATTAGAGAGAATATTGACACAATATAAAGAGAATGTAGAAGGAATATAGAGAGAATACAGGTGGTCTTAGAGAGAATATAGGAAGAATACAGGGGAGAATATAAAGAGAATATAGAGAATATTGAGAGAATGTAGAGAATATAGAAATAATATCTGAGCAAATATATGAGAATACAGATATATGTATTATAGAATGAATATAGGGAGAATGAATAGAGAATATAGGGGAGAATATAGAGAGAATTTAGTAGAGATATTAAAGAGAATATAGAGAGAATATAGAAGAGAATATAGAAGAGAATATAGAGACAATATAAATCTTAAAAAAATAATACATTTCAGAATATTGAGCACATTTTCCTTGGTCTGTTAACCCCCTCCTCTTGGAAACATATATTCCTACACCTACATAAATTTCCTATTATTTCCCTGGCTGGAAATTAGTTGAGTTTTCCCACTAAATCAAAGGCTTAGCATTTTTCCCAGCCATTGCCTTTGGCCTGCGTCCTGTTGCGGACCATTTGCTTTGGCAATTTCTATTCATTGCCAGCCATCAGTTGGCCTTCTCCACCGTCTGCATATTGCACCTGCTTTCTTTTGGGGGGCCTCCCCCCCTCTCCCCTCTCCATCCCCTGCCATATATAGTATATATGTATATTGAGGGAGAGTTCCTGATTCCTGGGAAGGACTTTTCACCTTTCCCCCATCAGAGTATGCGGCTCATCATCTTTTGGCCGGCCATTCTTCTCGGCCATGCCTAGTACCATTGCCATTGCCATTTCCATTTCCATTTCCACTTCCTCGGTGTGTTTTCCATTCTCCATTTTCCATTTTCCATTGCTGCTGCTGCTGCTGCTCGTTGCTGCTGTTATTTATAATTTTCGTTTATTTGCATTCGCATCCAATTTGTTTGTTCTCGTACCTGGTCGGTGGCCTCCTCCTGGTGCTGGTGCTTCTCCTGGCCTCAGCCAAGGACCCAGCTCTGTCGTTTTTTATTTGGCTTCAGTGCTGCATTTTCCCCCACATTTCCACTAGTTTCGACTTGGATTTCCCTCACTTCCCGGCTTCTGTCTGCCTTCAACCATTTTACGCCATTATCAACGTCATCGTTGCTCTCGTTCCCATTCGTTGGCATCTTCTGTTTGCGTTTTGTGGATCGTCTGCACTTGGAGAAAATTTTTGTGAAAGTAGAATTTGGAAAATTTTTAAAATAGATTTTGGGATAGTAAAAATGTTTCTAACTTTAAAGTTTAGAAGAAGGCATAAGTAATGTAATTTTTTAAAAGGAAACTCTGGATATACAATCATATTTTGAAACTCTTAAAAGTGTTGGGAAATTGAGGAAATTGTATTGTATATATTTTTATTTTAATGTTTCTTAGCTTAAAATATTATTTTAAAATTTAACTATTAGTTAATCCTTTAGCCAAACGTTTTTCACTATTTTTTCCCTTGTATTTATGTATTTAACATATTTTTTCGGTGCTTAATAAATGATTTTCGATTCTATTACTTATATTAACTAAAATATATACATCAACTTTTCCCTTTTTTTTTAACATTTCAGGTTTATTTTGTCTCTTCTTTCTTATTTAGAAACTCCTTTGAATATTTCACGCATTTTTAGGATTTTCCCCTTTTATTCCCGTTTCCCTTTTTCAGGACCTTCTTCTTATTTTTATATTATTATCATATTTTATTATTCAAAGATTTCTAAGTTTTTCGATCATGTATTAGATTTCCATGACTTTCACTTCCGTATTAAATAATTTCTATGATCAATAACATTTTCCCCGCATAACTCTCGCTTTCTTCATATTCTTAGATCTTTACAATATTTGTTGTTTGCCTTGAAATTGTTTTAAAAAATCCTTAAAATATATTCCCCGTTACCATCACCTTCTCCTGATTTTTAAATATTTTGTCTTGACTTAAAAATGATGTTATAAAACCTCCATTCTCTAAATCCTAAATATTTAACCCCACTAACTCTCCTCCGTATTTTTGGACAGTGCCTTGAGCCCGGCATTGTGGGGCTTGGCTTCGGCTCACCTTTGCCAGTTGTTGTCCCATTGTTGTCGCAGTACCTGCGCCCCGCGCCCCGCACCCCTCCTTCCTCCTCCCTCCTGCCGGGGCTCCCCGGGAACTGCCTGTCCAGCTGTCAGAGCATATTATTGGTGTGCGGAAAATGTTCGCGTAATTGGAATGTTGACATTCGCATTTTCAGAGGTGGGGAGGTCCTGTCTTGGCCCCCTTCCCCCTTGGAAATTTGACTGACATGACGACTCCTATCAAAGTGCATCCAATGACGCTCAGGAACAAGGATATGGCCGCGAGGCCAGCCAAGGATAAGAGATGAATTCCTGTTGACTTGCACCCTGTGCCGTGTCCGTATCCGTGTCCGTGTCCGTGTCCGTGTCCGTGTCCGTATCCGTGTCCTTGTCCGTGCCCTGCTTCGACAACTTGTCAAATTAGACCTTGAGCCACCCCTGGGCACGCTTGTCAATATTTAAAATTGAAAAATCCAACCCCGATTTGAATATAGAATATGTATATACATTATATTCCACATCATTTCCATATCATATCGCTCTGTTAATGTGCAAAGACAAAGAGCCAGAGCCAGAGTGGGAGAGAGAGCCCAGTCAATGAAAGGCAAAGATTTTGATGATTTTGGGGTAGTTTGGGCTGCTTGATACCCAGGAAATGTGAAACAGCTGAAAGGTTGTGGAATAAAATCTCTCTGAAGTCTTAATTTGATGTAGAAAAGTGTGTAAATAATGAAGGGTTTATTATTTTAAATAGAAACTTCAAACTTTTGGTGTTTTTTATGTTAAATACTTTAAAATATATATTTTTTCATATAATATATTAATCTACAAAATATTTAACATAAAAAAAAAAAACACCAACAGGAATAAGTTTCCATTTCATTTATATTTATATTAATATATATTTCCCAACCAATAAATATGATACCCTGGCATTAGCTGGGTTCAAGGGGAAGCTGCTGAGCTGCTGAGCTGCTGGGAGACATGCCAAGGACAATGTTGACGACAATCGGAAGACACCCTTAGACACGGAGTCACCAGAGTCACCGGAGTCACCGGGGGTAACCATTAAGGATATATCCACCCATCCATCCATCCATCCATCCATCCATCCATGCAGCCATTCATCCGCCGTGCGTCTATCTGTCGCATGTATATTTCATATGGATTGGGATTGGGATTGGCTTCGGGTTGGTGTGTGGGTGTGGGTGCGGGTGTGGGTTCGGGGAGGCGTCTTAGCATTTCCCAATGTACTCGAAAACGATTTATTAAAAAATATCTTTGGCACGGGCGAAAACAACAAGCGAGCTTATTAAAAATTTATTACCAAGCTTAAAAAATGTTACCCCAGTCGTTGTCGTCGCCAGCATAGGTATCCTTGTGGCCCTGTACCTTTATCCCGTACATATTTGCTCCTTGGGACCCGCAGGGCACTTCCTTTTTCGGTGGAAGTTTCACCTTCGACGACGACGACGACGATGGCGATGACGACAGAGCGGAAACGGAACATCGCCGGGGGCGGAGATATTGAAAGGTATTTTGGCTGATTTGTTTGAGTTGGAAATTTAATTTACAACTGTAAATGGTTTTAAGCGGGCCACCACCATCAGAGTTTTGGGAGGAGGGAAAAGCCCCGAAGGCGGAAAACTTTCAAGGCAACAGGCAGATCCCAAAAACCCACCTGGAAAAGCTTAGGGCTTGTTAGTAATTAATATTATTATTTTTTTGATATTTTTGTGGGGCATTTGTTGGGATATTTATTGTAATATGTTGTAAAATATATGTTAATAATGAAATATATATGAAATATATATCAAATATCCAAATAAATATAAATTTCCATAAATATAAAAATAAATATAAAATATTTATATAAATATATGTTAGTTTATGTTTTCTAATATTACTTAAAATATACAAATGTATTTCAATATTATAAATATATCTGTCACCGAAAGAAAACAATGATAAATAGTCCAGTATTCCCTTCATAAATCCTAATGACCAGAGACCCTCTCAAAGGGGATTCCTTCTGCCCATCCTTGTACATACATATATTTAATATATAATATTTCTATATATGTATGTGTATAGACAGCTCCCCAGGACACTAACTGACATATCAGTGGCTGTCTGTAGCTGTAACCTTTTTGTTTGTATTTGTTTTTTTTTTGGCCATTGGTCATCATCATCATTAGTAATGAGCGAAACCCGAAATTGAGCCAACAGCAGCAGCACCACCACTTGCACCACTAGCACCACCACCACCACCCTGGGCACCGCTGATTGTGATTCCGTATCCGAATCCGAAGCCGAATCCAAGATGACAAATGATCAAATGTCACACATGGAATTTAAAGTAGCTGCAGCTGTGCGGCGACTCGAGTGGAATTTCCCAGGAATAGGGAATGGGTTGACCAGAGGGAAGGGGATGGGCAGGGGGTTGGGCATGGGATAAGCATGAGGTGGTCATGGGGTTGGGCAGGGGGTGCTCAAGCGGTGTTCATGGGGTTATTAGCCGGCGGTTGCCTGCCACTATTTATACATATCTTCTTCTTTTTTTTTTTTTTGATAACTGAAACTCATCAGCGACGTTGTGTCATCATTTTTATGATGAAACGAAACGAAGGCCCACGAAGGCTTAAGTGTCGAAGGCAGGCAGGAGCACCACAGGATACACACACCACACACCACACACATGTGCTGGCCACTAAGCTTTTCCTCGGCAGTTTTCAATATTTGACAGTGTTCCATTTACACACAAGCACACACACACACTTTTACAGGCGGTGTCTCTGGGCCTATGAAAAATGGCAACTTTGACAGCTTGACACTTGAGCCACACACACAAGCACACACATGAGACCCAGGCAACATCAGCAGCAGCAGCAGCTTCGGGAATATTTTAATTTAAACCTCTACAATCCCCCCCCCTGTTTGGGAGCCGCTCTCCTTCTTGGGCCTGCTAATGTATTAACCCCCCACTGCCGGCGATTGGCTGATATTTTGACAGCCAAACGTCAGGGCTGACAGCTGAATCATTTGTCAGGCCAAGAGTCCTGCGAGAAGAGCCTTTAATTAGTCGTGGCGGTAGGATATTAAGATGTTCTTCGAGAAAGTGTGGTGGATGGAGTGGATGGAGTCAGTTAACTCACGAAAAATTCAAGAATTTACCATTTTAATTGTGCCAAAAAAATACTAGATAATGTCCTTATTTCTCCATACCTTTTGTTATTATATATTATAGTTAGTAACTGTAAAGAGCGTTACAGCAGCAGCAGCAGCAGCAGCTAGCACCTTGTATCAACTCATTAATTTCTATTTCTGTTTGTCTTCTGGGGGCCCTGCCAGAGAGAGAGAGAGTGCAACGTGCTCTGGCCCCTCCAGAGCCGCCCTTTGCCCCCTATACCACCCCCTACCCTCGCTACAGCCTCTTCCAAAACCCTTTTCTAAGGACCAGCCCCTAACCCACCTCCTCCTGGGCTCGTGCTACTACACATATCTGAAATTATACTTTGTCCTTTCTATAACAATAATTATTATTTTGCTTCAAGCATCAGCTACAGCTACAGCCAGGACCAAGGACCCAGCACCCAGCACCCAGCACCCAAAAGGGGGGTAAGGGGAGTCGGCCCGAACAATCAGAATGCTCTCTGGGCAACAGCAAAAAAAAAAGAAAAAAAAAAAGAAAATGCAGGACGGCGGCAGGGGTCCGGGTGTCGGAGAGCCAGCAAACACTTAAAAATGCTAAATAAAACATATTCCACTTACACACACACACACCCACACACAGAGAGAGAGAGAGAGAGAGTTTGAGGGGCCACTGTAGGGTTAAGAGGGGGCCAGCTAGGAAGGCTAGCAACAGGGGGTTAGGTGCCAGCTCACAGGTGCCGCTTGTTAAGAAGCAACTCAGAGGCAGGCACTGCAGGAAATGAGGGAGTTCCTTTGGAAAGTTACTAAATTTGTTGTTAAATTTTAATTTATTGTATATATAAATATATTTAATAATAATATAAATAATATATATTTTTAATGTAAAAGAAAAGTATTTCTTAGAAGTATCTTTGGTTAACTTTCTGATTCTCTCACCGTTCCAGAGTTGATTTTTTGTATAGTACCTCATTCTTTAAATATTTTAAATACTAAGCTTGTTTAAAATTTAAATATAATTAAGATTAAACCTTTTTTCCTCTGTGTAGACCCAAAAAAAAAAAAAAAAAACAAGGAAAGAGACTGGGAGCTTGGGTTGGCTTCGTTTTCGTAGGGGGCCTGGGCTTGGGTTATTTGCAATTCATATACGACAGACGTTGCACACACACACACACCAGCATACCACCACACACACACACACACACACACACACACAGACACGCAGTGAAAAAAATAATTTGCAAAAGTAGCGTCGTGTGACAATTGCCGAGCCTCAGACCCCGGCCAGAGAAATCTTGAGCCTGGGACGGAGGAGGAAGGGAGATGCTTTTCGTGCCCAACTATAGATGCCGTTTTTCTTGTTGTTGTTGTTGTTGTTGCTATTTGAATTTTGAGGACATTGTGATGAGGCTTTAGTTTGCAAATCTCCTGTATACACACAGACACAGTCACACACACACGGCACATGGCCCTTTTTTTCCAACCCAGCACCCATTTCCCTCTGACGCTACTTCAACGCTTGATATCACATAGCCATGGCCAGAATGGCAGCATCTCCCAGCCATTTCTCCTAGCTATTTCTCCTAGCCATTTCTCCCAGCCATTTCTCCCAGCCATTTCTCCTAGCCATTTCTCCCTACCATTCCATCACTTGCCTTTGCCCCGCCTACCTTTTTTCCCACTCTTTGGTTTGCACTTGTCGTTGCATACTTTCGAGGGCTTGCCAAGATGAAATCAACAGAAAGTCGGAATATGTTCTATTATTTCCTATTTCTCTCTCTCTATATATCTTTTTGCCAATTATTGGTTTTCAAGGATGGAATATTTTAATAAATATTAATAGACATATAGTTCATTTCGATTCTAGATCAAGGAATAACTCCTTTAAAGTAGCTTTATAATATGTCCTTCCATAATCTTATTTAATACATATTTTAAATACATTATCCATTTATAATTTTTATTATATATTTAGAAAATATTAAAATAATAAATAAATAGATAAATGTACCTAAGCCAGAATAAAGCCTTTGCTTGACATAGTTTGTTTCGGTTTCAAATCGAAAAATGTTATAATTTTATTACAAGTACAATTTCCTTTTCAATCTTATCTATTTATTTATATATCAATCAATATATATACCCCACATCAATCACATTTTTATGAACCAACTCGAAGGATTTTCCTGAGGAGAGCTCATTAGCTGCTGGTGGAAGCCTCAACCTGCTCTTCCTACTCTCCCTACTCTCCCTGCTCTCTCGCCTTCTCTAATTCTTTAGACTTTCTGCAATATTTTTTATAATAATAATTTTTCGCCCGTCTTACTGCGCAGTCAAGGGGAGCAAAAATAAGTGTGAGGGGGGCCAGAGCAAGTAGGAGTGGGGGAAGGGGGGGCTCAGAGAAGCAAGTGCCAGGTGAGGTGGTTGCATCATCAACGCTGCTGCAGGTGTCACGCCCAGTCCGGACTGTCGAGTGCGCTTATGGCTGTCATGACGCCCATAACATTGTCATCAACATTAGTTTTCCCTGCCTCTGTATGTGTGTGTGTGTCCTGTGTGCTGGTGTGCGTGTGTGCGAGTGTGTGGAGTGCGTGGAATGGCCGCCAGGTGGCGGGGAGCAACCCCGTTTGGCACGCTTGCCTTTGCTGCTGTTGACATCGTCACAAAAATTGGTGCAAAACGCTTCAGTTTTCTGCTGGTTTGTACTTGGCTACACTAAGCAAAAACAGAGGGAAATTGGGTAAATTTCATATAAATCGCAATAATTTTCCATTAAGCTTAATATTTTTAGTTTATTATTATTTTAAGTCAAGTTTTATAGATGGTTTTAAATTAAAAAAAAAAAAAAAAACAAAGTATTTATTGTATTTATTTAATATAATTTATATATTTTATAATGTTATTTGTTTTTTGTTTTAGCTCTAAATTTTCTGGCTATGTTGGCTTGTATTACTTGCATATTTTCATTCTTGCTTAAAAAATGTTTTAAAAATATAAAAAACAATTGAAGGCATTTTATTTTTGTGTATTTATATAAATTAAATTCATTTCATTTTTAAGAATAGCAATCTTATTTTGTTGAGTGTTTCTTGGCCATTTTGGCTTGTATTACGTCTTCGCACTATTTATTGGTAGCAGCACAAAAGTAGGCTATTCTCGCCAGCGTTGGTGTACTGTAGAGTGGACCACGACCAAGTAAAGCCTTACAAAAATTGCTATTTACACATACATATTATTAATAAAATATTTTACTAAAAAAAATATAAATAACTTTTGAAATAAGCAAAATTTTCTCATGGGAAATAAGAATTTTTCTAGCCTACAAGAAAGCGTATTAGTAATGAGCAAAAACAAAAACACCAAAATTACAAAGAACAAAGAATATAATTATTAAAAAATATTTAAATATTTACAACAAATAAAGAGCTATGAAATATAGCTTATTGTGGCTTTGTTTATATTTATATATATTTTTTTTAAACATATATCTTACATATATTTGCCAGGGACAGCTCTTGATAGTTGTCCTTTGGGTTTAGCATTTATCTTCGGTCCGTCCCAAGCCCACACACTACACACTACACACTACACACACACACACTCTCCCATAATTAAGCGTTGACTATTTGTAATTTTTAATAAGACAGCCAAGGGTTCTGCTCTGTTTTTTAGCCCCTTTCCAGCTTGTTTTATTATTATTTTTTTGTATTTTTTTTTTTTTAACGACAAAGCAGCGCCCATACACAATATAAAATAAGCATGAATAATTAGAATATGTTAAGTGTTTGGTGGGTGGCGGCGGCCTAGCACCGCATATTGTATATTTATATACAGTCACACACCCACACACACACCTGGGGAAAAAAATACAGGTGCTTGAGTGGTGGCCCACCTGACTTTTTGTCATTCAAATGAAAACTGTACATACGTTGTCGTCATCGTTCTCGGATTCTTTGTCGTCACAGTCATCATCAACAGCTCAACAACACACACAAGCAGAACGAACACACACCTATAGCTCACACACACACATGCAGTGCACACACCTATACCTCTCTCTCACACACACATACAGAGGCACCTGCTCTGATTGCTTTGTTCAGCGCGTTTTTTTTCCTTATTTCTTATTTCGCTCACAATTCCTTTTCTCTGTTTCAGTTTCTGCATCTTTTTGCATTGCATACACTTAGGCGCGACTCGTGAGAGTGTGTGTGTGTGTGTTTGCTGATTTTTTACTGTGTGCAAGAGCTAGCTCTGTGTGTGTGTGTGTGCTGCATAGAAAAATTTACAATGCAATTGAGTATGCAAATATTGCCTACTTGTCATGTAGACAAATACACAGTCAGCGCCTTTCTCCTCCGTCTCACTCTCTCGGTCTCATTCTCAGTCTCAGTCTATCTCTTTCTTGGTGCAAAAACTGCATACATATGCATGTTGAGTGTGCATGTGTGTGTGTCCCAGTGTGTATTTGTTATTGTTGGAGGCGCTGCATTGTGATTGTCGCAATTTTCCAAATTAAAATAACAATATGACTAAATCTTGGCGAGCACAACTGTACTGAGATGAGATTTTTTTTTTTAAATAGGTAAGAGAAAATAGGGAAAATATAAAAAAGATTAAAGATTAAAGAAGGGAAAATGCTCAAATGATAAATAGTATTAATAATATTTTTTAAAGAATTTTTATACCCTTGCAGGGTATTAAAATGTTAGTCAAAAGTTTGCAACGCTGTGAAAGAGACATTTCCGAACCTATAAATCATGTTTATTCTTGATCAGCATTAACAGCAGAGTCGATCTAGCCATTTCTGGTTGAAAAAAATAATTTTAAAATATTTCCTATATTTTTAAGGGTTAATTGTTATAAAAACTAACTCAGAAAAGTTTTCCGACTTGAAATTAATGTATTTTTAGCTTATTTTTTATATTTTCAAGCTTTAATTTGTCAAAAAATTGTCTTATAATTTGTTTTTTAACATATTTGTATCATTTCAGAGATATAGCCATTATATATTATTTCAGAATTTCATGCATATCGGATGATTTATTATTTTTATTTTTATTTATTAAAAAAATATACATATATGTAGTTATATACATATTATATATTAATGTTTACATTTCCTAGATTTCCTCTTATATATTTTGTATTAGATTTATAGATTTATTAGATATATTCCTACTATCCTATTACATCTTCCCCTGTTCCCCGGGTTCATCTCCGCGTTTAGCATCCTGTCGCGGCTGACATTTATGTTGCTGCCATTTATTTATTACAAATTGTTTGATATTAAAAATGTATGCCAGCGAAACTTTTCGCAGCGAGTAAATCATTATTTCCGGCCAGGATCTGGGGAACAATGGTTGTATTTGTTTTTTTTTCTTCCTGGAGAGGGGGATGGCCTTCATATATGCATATAGAATGTCAGGAAATTAATGGCACTTGGCGGAATTTATGGGCCCTCTGATATTTATGCGTCTTCTTCGTGAGAGGTCCTTGGAGACAGCGGCTCGATATGCTCGATTCAAAGACTTTTGCCAGTCTAAACCACCCACCAACCCCCAACCCCATTCATTAATGGTCTTGTTAGAGCTCCTCCCTTCCCCCTACCCTTGCAGTTCGTTAAAAAAAGGAACTCTTTGTTTTTTGGCTTGCGAAAAAGAATTCAATTTGCCAAAATGCCCGGGCCTACATCCTACACATAATGCAATCTATTCGGACTCGTAATAAAAATTAATAACGAAAACGTGTCGGTGCCCCAAAAAGAGTTCTTTTGGGCCACTAATATGACTTGGCACAAACGGCAAAAAATAATAATAATAATGGAGAAGGGTTTACTATGGTATACTATCTTCCATCTAATAAAAATCAAACAAATTATGCCAACAAACTAGATTTCATGGCTCCTTTTTATGCGTTCCCTTGTCGCCCGGTGATTTGCTCAATAACCCTTGTAATATAAACACAAAGCCCACATGGACTCTGACTCTGACTCGGACTCGGACTCGGACATGGACTGCCTCCCGCCATGACATGACTTCTTTTTTGGCAGCAGTCCATCAGGGTGCAAACAGCAAACACCGATGGAAAAAAGGACATGACTTGGAAATCACTTAATCTACTTGGTCAGGACAGGGCAGGGCAGGGCTGGGCAGAGTACAAACAAAGAAACCGAGAACTGAGAACTGAAACCGAGAGTGAAAGCGAAACCCTTACGACTTAAGGGTCCTTGCGCCGGTTCCCCCAAGAAAAGCCCAAGAAAAAAGGCTAAAAAGGCTGGCACATGCGGGGCTGCACTGGAAATAAAAATTATATATTGAAAAAGGTTAATTTTGATTGAGGAAAAACCAAAGTTTAACTTGTTTAAAATGTTTAATCTTTATAAATATCTTAAAAGATTGTAAAATCTTCAAAAACTATTACCAAAGGCCTTGCAATAATAAGCTGCATAATTTAATAAAATAATACAAAGTCCACCTTAACTTGATGTCCATGTTCCGATTTTAAAATATTAAAAAATCCACCATATTTTGAAAGATGTCAGCCTAGAGTAAAACAATCTTTCCAAACTTTTACCAAAAGATTTTATAAAAATAACCCAACAACGCCTATACATTTACCTTGCCTCAAAGCAGCCCAAATTCAGCTCTTTGGCGTTATTTATCTTAAATATTACACTCTCTTTCACATTTCTTACAAAAATTCTCACCAAAATAATACAACACAGTTGAAATATTTTTTTTCCAGTGCCTCCCTTTGAGTGGGTTAAACCTTTCATGGGGGGGTGGTAGCTTAGCCGAAGGACATCCGCATCCGCACTGAATAAACAAACCATGACAACGGCATATTTCACATATATGGGCATCGAAATTATTGCAAATCACTAAAACCAACAACGAACAAGGAAGGCAGAAAAAAGGCCGAAAGGGGTTGGCGTTGTAATTGAATTCAATCAAAATTGTTTGGTCCATCAAACAGACAATTACAAGCGATACATTCTGGGGAATTCGCAGGGATATAAAGGATATATATAGCCATCATCATCCCTCCCACCCCCCGCGGGAGTTGTGTCAGTAGTCCGCACACGAACCGAGAAACACACACGCGTAGACAAGCAATTTGTCAATCGCTCGATTTGATGGGCTTCTCGGGGATATATTTATACGATATATACGNGAGGGGAACTTAACCATATCCGATTTGGTGGGTTCTGCGATCTTTAGGGGATTTTACAGAGAGATGGATTATGGATTTGCTTCAAAAGAAAAGAATTTCCTTCTTTTGAAGGATTTTCTAGGGTATTTTCAAAGGGTTTGTTTTGGCAGAATTTGCAGGAACCTCTTTAATATCTTTTAACCTTAGAAAAATATAGCACTTATCTAACCAAGTTGTATTTCATAGTGTTTCTTTGAAGCTTAAGAAAAAGGATAAAACTTACAGTTAATATATGTCCGAAAAACACATGTTTTGATTTATTTTCTAGGGTGTTTTTCGAAGGGTTCTTTTGCAGATCCTATAGCTTCCTTCTGCTTAAACTTATATATAAAACTCCCAACTTGCCAAGTTTTGTTTATTTTCTTAAAGCCAAAGTAAAAGGATATAGCTTGGTGTTAGGCCAAGTCTTAAAAACCCACATTATTCCATGGATTTTCTGCGATATTTTCTAAGAGTTCCTCTGCAAATCCTTGAGGATCTTCCTGCCAAATCTTATATATAAAAATCGTAACTATCCCAATTGTATTTATTATTGTTTATTATTGTTTTCCTTACCGCTTGACCTGCTGCCCTTCTACCAATTTCCTTCGCCTAACCTATGAGTCCTTCTCACTCCCCTTTCCCCCCAATCCCTTTGCTCCTGGGTCCCTTTTTTTTGTGCAAAATCACTTGACCAATTTGTCAAGTGGCACTAAAAGCGGGGTTGCGTCTGCCTCTGCGTCACTTTTTTGTGGATATTTTCTTCTTCGTTTTTTTTTTTTCGGGGGTTGCCGCCGCGTGCTACTTTGTCGTCATAGAAGTCGTCTTTTCGTCCTGTTTACGGTGGTCTTTTGAGAGTTTGCCATTATCCTTGTTACAATTTGCATGCATTGTGGTGCCATTGGTAAGGCCACACCCCCCGAAGTCCTTTTTTTTTATTAAAAAGGGAAAAATTCTAGGCTTAAAAAAGAGAAAATATATAGTTAATTGAGGAAACTTTAAGAAAACCTGGAAATTAGTCAGGATTTTTGGGGAGAAAGCTTAATTTAAAATTTAGAGAGTGTTAAAATATAAATAAAGTTTATAGAAATAAAGTTTATACATAAAATGAAGTGATAAAAAAGGCAAATTTAATGTTGAAATTAAGTAAAGATATAGTTAATTTAATTGATTACTATTTTCTCTCAGTGTAACCCATATCGGGCATAAGAAAAATCCAAAGAAAAACGAGCAAGCCATTCATCCATACATCCATTTCATTTTATTTTATTCCATTCTATGGCTCAAGAGAAAGAGAGAGGCTAGTGATAAAAAATCCACTTGTCATGGCTGCGTCACCCTTAACCCCTGCCTGCCTCCCCCCTCCCCTTAACCCCTCCATGCCTTCTTCGTTTCTGGCCACTTATGCCGAGCTATTTGCTTATTTTTTATGATTTTATTAGCTGCAAAAACAAGCAATCCTGCAACAATGTTTATTGGTTATATAGTGTTCTCCAAGGAACGGGGTTTGGGTTCTGGGTCCTGCTCCTGGTCTTTGATGTGCCCTTAAAAATCATAAGCGTGAGTTATGCTTTATGCCCACGATTTGTGCGGGGTTGTTGGCCTATGTTCATATATACTGGATATCCGAAATCCCATATATGTATGGATATATATTATGCATATCCTTGGGCAAATTGCTGGAGCGATTTGGCCTGATTTGTGTGATTTGATTCCATTTGATTGTGCAAAGTAATGTAATAGGGGGGGAAGAGTGAGCTGATATCCTGATTTTGGATAAATTTGATCTCCAATTGAGGCAATCTGGAAGCTATTGATTGAAGGGTTTTGGAAATTGTTGGAAATTGTTGGAGGGTGAAGGGTGAAAATAGAGGGAAATTAAGTGTAAGGACTTTCTTTTTGGTGAAACTAAAAATTAAATGAATTAATTAATTCATTAAAGGTATAAAATGTAAGGAATTGAATTTTATAACTTAATATTATTATTTAATTTGTATTTATTTAATATTTGTTTGTTTTAGGAAAGTTTCCCGATTTTGTTTTGCCAAGATAATATGATTTTAAGTTTCTAAATCAATAGCTTTCATTTTAGCAGTTTATGTCGTGTGGTTATTCTGTAAATAATATACTTAAAGAAGCTAAAAATAGTTTTAAACAATTATTATTAAGTAAAAAATAAATAAATAAAACCAATTGAATCAGTATAAGTGAGTGCAAGACAAAGGAGACACTTCCTTTAAATCTATTGATAATTACTTATTTCTTGGGGCTTGAATGTATATAAGAAAATTAATACCAATATAAAATAGATATAAAAACTATACAAAACTTAAAATTTTAAAACAAAAACATATAAATACCTTCCTAAGAAAGTTTAGGCTTTAATAAATATTTTTTTCAGAGCTTCAACAGCAGCTGAGGCACATCTTGAAGACATCTTGCGAGCGGGAGAGTTTAATTGCTCTGTGACCACAGCCTCGGCTCCGTTCAATTTGCTCTCTTCTTCCCCCGTTCGATGTTTCCCGTTTTCCCCCTGAACATTTCCAAGTTCCTCCACCTTCAAACAAAAAAATAGACCAGAATTCATTTGAGCCATGGCCATTTCATTAACTGGCCAAATGGCGAACCGAAAACGCTGCGGCGATTAGTTCACAGTCATAACACACGGCTGATTCGCAGTGGCTGACCCCCTCTGCCTCGCCCCCCTGAAACTATAAAATTTTATGACTTTCTACAGGCTGGCCACACTCACTCCAACAGGACTCGGCACGGGCACACACTCACGCTCAATTGGTTTCTGGTTTTTTCCATGTTTGCAGGTAGTTTAAGCCCCATTCTCACTCCCCCCTTGGGTGGGTGGCCTTTGTTGGCCAAATTGCGCAAAATGTTAACAAGCAATTGAGCAGACAAACAAACAACTGTTGCCCTCCGGGATGGGTGGAAAATTGCAGGCTGGGGAGGGGAGCCAGGCCAGGCCAGGCCAGGACATGCCAGGACATGCCTGGACAGAACCAGGGGGTGGTGCCTGCCGCGTTGATTAGTTTAACGCGTCCAACGTAGCGGAAAGTTGCGACGTCTGCTCATTAAATTGAACCGGCCTTATTAGTTTGAATGTCCTTGCCGCCGTTGCCCCTCGTTGGGCGCTATAAAATGTAATTTTATATTGAGGAGAGCTACTTCATCGGCAGTTCTCGCCGGTCTTGCCTGTGTGCGGTTTTTATGGCCTTCGAGGCGATTAAGTACAGTCCAGACACACGGAGAAAAAATTACTGTCGTTCATGCGGACTCTTTAAGTACCTAAATTAATGTCATATTGATAATATAGCCTAATATATGCACTATGCAACAATTTTTAAGGTCATTAATAGCTCAATTTTCAAATTTTTTGGGACAGAACTGTCCTAAAGAGAATAATAACAATTTAAATTGAATTTCATTACACTTTAAAATATTATAGTAATTAACTATACATAATTGCAAACTTTGAATAGTATGGTAACACTGTGAAATGGTTTTTAAGCTAGAATAATCAACCACCTTGGGGCAAAGCTGCTTAAAAGAGAATATCTGCAAATATAATTACAAAAGAATTACAATGCCGATCGTTTCACATAGCATATTTATTTTCGACACAAAAACAATTAATTTAAATGGTGTGGCAACATTTTAAAACCCCATCTAGGCTATAAAACCCAAGTATTTAGCAAGAAAGCTGGAATAAATATTATATATTTAAATTCAATACAAATTAATGACTAAATAGAGAACTTAACATACTATATATATTTGTTTTTCGTAAGGATACAATTTTATTGCGACCTTAGAAGGTGTGGCAACGCTCTGAATACTATAATTTCTGACAGGCTGGCTTTAATTTCAGATTAAAAATAAATAGCAGAAATAAATTTAATTTTAAACTATAATTCCCAACTGGTTCGCGGAAGAAAGGGATATAAATCGAAAGCGGCTCCGCCATGTGATGGAAAAGGGAAGACAGCGAGCTTAACTTTCAATATTGACACAAGTTTCGGCGCTCCGGCTTCAGTTTCAGTTTATCCACCCGCTGGCGCATAATAACTGTCAAAAATCTTTCAAATTTTAATCAACTTTATTTTTAGCTCAGACACAGCCCCAGTTGAAACTTTGTTGGCTTCTTCTACTCGCTTTTTTTTTTGTGCCTTTATTTTTGGTAAACAAACAAACACACATGAACATTAATGTAAATGTGCGAGGCAGGATGCCAGGATATGCCGTCGCCTCGCTTCCTTCTGGCTGGAAAAGTATTAAAGACGCATTTAATTAAGTTGAAATTGTTGGCTGAGACGGCTTCCTTGGGCGGCGTTTGTGTGGTGGTTAAACAATCAGCCAAGTTTTCTGGCCAGGTAATCAGAGGAAAGTCGCCCAAGTCGCCTTGATTTTTCGTAACTTTTCATCATTTGGATAATGGTTATAGGGTTTATGTTACCTGTTGTTACCC
>JAEIHY010018173.1:0-21021 GCA_018904565.1 Drosophila tsacasi | reverse complement strand
TTTTTTATTTCCGGCTTTCTCGTATTCTTTCTTTTTTTTAGTTAATTCTTCTGTCAGATTTTGAGAAATAACGGGTTAAGTGAGATTGTGCAAAGTGCGAAGCAGAGACCTAAGTACGAGGTAATTATTTTGCAGGGACGGAGCAGGCACGTGGTTTTGTGCCTGTGAGCTAACCTAACTTTTCGCAATGACTCTTGTTTTTTATTTCCGGCTTTCTCGTATTCTTTCTTTTTTTTAGTAAATTCATCTGTCAGATTTTGAGAAATAACGGGTTAAGTGAGATTGTGCAAAGTTCGAAGTGCGAAGCAGAGACCTAAGTACAAGGTAATAATTTTGCTGGGACGAAGCAGGCACGTGTTTTTGTGCCTGTTAGCTAACTAAACTATTCGCAATGACTCTTGTTTTTTTATTTCCTGCTTCCTCGTTTTCCTTTTTTTTTTTTAGTGAATTCTTCTGTTAGATTTTGAGAATTGTGTTAAAGAGAAGATGAATATTCCTGTCTATCAGATGCCGATTGCCACGCACTCGATGCGCCAGCAATCGCTATATCAGCAAACTTACCTGGATCGCAATCGGATGATCACGGATGTCGTTGTTCAGGAGCATATCTCGCATACCACCTGGGCTTTGGCCCCGCCGCCGCCGCCACCGACGGCTGTGATAATACCTGGTAGCGTCAACTGTCCCATGCCAACGCAGATGGCACCGCAGATGCCGCCGCAGCCGCCACCGGTGGCTGCTGCCCCAACCCCAACCCAATTGGGACCCATGGCCTATGTGCCCATGCCGAACGTCCAGTACTACGCTGCCGTTTCGGGTGAGATTCGATTTAGATTTTTGTTCCTCCATGACGCTTCTCAGTGTATGCCTCTCTACCTTTTGTCTAGCCTCGATGAACGCCTATGGCCAAGGTCAGGTGTATACGACTCGTGCCTCGACGAGCACTACCAGCTGCAACGTGGCCGGCTTCTATGTGCCACACTACTATCAGGGCGGGAGCAGCAGCAGCAGCAGCAGTGGCGGTGGCGGAGGGACTGCTGGTCCCCAGCCCGCAAGGCCGCCGACCTCGACCAATGGCACCCAGGCCCAGGCTCCGCCGCCGCCACCACCGCCGCCCCCACCCCCGAAGCGCACCTTTGATGTCGCCACTCAAACGTACTGGATTCCTGATGAAGTGAGTGAGGTAGAAATGATGTCAGTTTCCGATGAAGAAAAGTACGTACAATTTAATGATTTCTAGAAATTCCTAAGAATTTGTAACATAAATCCGGAAAACATTTTTCCTTTATTTTATAATTTAACAGTTGTTTTTCCTTCAGGAATTTATTACTATCTTTTTTCAATGTCCTGCAGGAATTTTTACTCTAGCGACAATTCGTTGGACAACAGCGGTGCCGGCGACGGATGGCGTCTCCACTCAGGCGGCAAACGCAACTCGGAGGTGACCCTGCGTCAGCAACGCCTTCACGATATTACCTCGGTATCGCTGCATGGTTGCGAGATTGCCGAACGCCTAGCAATCGCCCACCGCAACCGTCCGTGTTTCAAGAAGATCGACACTCTCTGTGGCCGTTTGAAGCAGGACCTCCTCCGTCCGGATGGCGTCCTGGCTAACATCAATTCCCAAGGCATCGCCTGGGCTGTCAAGGATTTCATATTCGTCTTTACGCGCATCGTGAATGCATGGGTGATCATGAAGGGCTATGTTTATAACACTCCTGATGGCTTGAACAAGATCAAAGATGAACTGCCCAGTGGCTTTATGGGTATCTTCGATTCCTGGCAAACTGAAACACTTTCCCTGGTGGATATGATAATTAAATCGTTTGTCAGCCTGGACGAACTGCTCATGAAGCAGAAGAATTCCTTTGTGAGCAATGACCTGGCTCTGAACAATAGCAGCTCCATCTGGAGCTTCAACGGCAGCAACGAGAGTACCGCCTCGTGCAAGAAAAACAATTGTATCGCGGCTGCCAAGGGACTAGGTGCAACGGCCAGCAGCTCACCGAGTGGTTCTAGTGGGGGAGCAGCAGGAGCTGGTGCAAAGCCACTTCCCAAAAGCGAGGAGCAGCGATTGGCTCCCGTCACCACCAAGGCCGCTGCTCTCTACAAGCCCAAGGGCGGTGTGAATCTCAACTATCTGTATACCATGATCGAGGATTCGGAGGAGACGCAGCGCAACGTGGACGCCAATGGCACTTATCTCAAGACTGGCACCTATCAGCCGCTGCAGAAGGAGGTGCTGAAGCAAATTGAGATGGCTCCACAGAAGCAGCAGCCGCAGCAGAAGCAGCACGTCGAGCCTCAGTTGCCGTGGAAGGGTGGTCCTTGGGCGAAAGCATCTGTGCAGGCGCCAACACCAGCAGCGCAGGGGATAAGTCAGGGAGCTTGTCGCGCCCCGTTGGATCGTCATATCGATGCCAGGGGTTACATTAATCCCTTTAGCCTGATCAAGCGCGATGTCACTCGCCAACTGACTGAGCTCAGTGCTGGCATCTTGGAGCTGCCGCACTTGGATCACTTTTTCCAAAAGCAGTTCACTCGTAACTATGTAAGTAATATCTTAAATGACTCCTTTACTGCCCGATAAACTTAAGACTAAAATTAAAGATCAAATATTTTTCCGTGACATCCAATAAATTTTATATAATTTTAACACCTTTATTAATATTTTATCTACCACTTTCCAGTACCCGGATTTCTACCAGCGCTGCCATGACGACTTCATTGATATTCGCGCCATTATATTGCAGTGCGAGAGTGCCTCCTACAATCATCTCTATAATGCCATTCACGATCTACGTCGCATCCCCTATGTGGTGCGCTGCTACCTACAGGTATTTATTGGATTATTTTTCTGCAAAAACCAGCAAACATTTTACAAAGTTTTTTTTTTTTATCGTTGTGTTTTTAATTTTTGATAATTAATTTTCTGCCGCAGTTTTAGATCAAGGAGCCAAGCAAATTATGAGGTATGAGTGGGCCATCTAAATGGACTAATGCACTAATCACTGGTCACCATTTGGGCACTAATCTCATATATTAACACCCAGAGCTTACCAAATAATTGTTAAAAAAAATCAAAGAATATAAATTATTGCAGGGGAGCCTAAAGTAGGAATGTATTTCGAAGTGCGCTACGCCTTTTAATAATTTATATTGTCTTTTGAAGAAACTGTTATTTGTGAGCTCTTTCATTATTAACACATTAACCATAACTCCCTTATCTCGCCTCTGTAACATTCTTTTTAAGTTGTTTATTCACTATGCTTCTCCTCTTAGTTCTCGATCAAAAGTCCCTGTTATTCTTATCCTATCATATATGTACATTCGATATATCGATAACACTAACGTTTTCTGAAGGCTATACAATTAATCGTATCGATATTACTGTTATTTAGTATTTACATTTATACACAGTCTACACCTCTTAACACTTAACATTCAACCCGCGACTAACCAAAACTTTTTACTAACTTTAACCGCTATCCCAGATATATTCGGACGTTAAGCTACAGGAGTACATACAACTCTACGAAAAATCTGTGAACGAAATGCTGTCCAAGCCACCGCACAAGCCCAATCAGTACGATCATATTGTGGGCCGCCCCGGCGAGAAGCTTTTCAACTATCAAATATAGGACAAGCGAAAATGTCCTTCCATTGTTACATTTAAAGTTGAAATCAATTCTTGAACCAGATCAATCGAGGTATCATCTATTATGTTAATAACTCTTAGTTAAAGTCACCTTAGTTCTTGTTTGATAAACAATTCGTTGAGCATGTCTATGGAAAGACTTCCTCCTAATATGTAATTTATATATTATATTTGAATTTGTAACCACATTTCACAATCTTCTCTTTTTTGCACTACAAAAATATATTAGTAATTAACTTGAATCTAGCCACGTTTTTTAGTCAAGTTAGGAACAGAAATATATAATACAAGATTATAAATCTAGAAAAAAAATAAAAGCAATAAATAAAATCGTATAACAATTTGACTTATTTACAAGGCTGCTCCATTCATCATTTCATCATTTGTTTTTATTACTAATTCGTGCCGGCGAACTCCTCCGGGTCTATGTCCTGAGCCAAAAGCATGCCGTGGAAAATACTTGAGCTATTGGAGGCCAAGTCCTGCGGTCTGCCCTCCTCACAAATGCGACCATCATCCAGGACTATAATCCGATCCATGGCCTGGAGTCCTCGCAGCCGATGGGCGATGAAGAGCAGGGTGCAACTCTTAAAGGCATTCCTCAGTGCCTGTTGCATGCTCAGATCGGACTCATCGTCCAAATTGGAAGTGCCCTCATCAATGGCCACGACCTTGGCGTTTTTCAGCAAAGCCCGGGCCAGGCAGAGGAGTTGCCTTTGTCCCGCCGATAAGTTATTGCCGCACTGCTCCACCTTGCCATCCAAACCGCCCAGTTGCTGGACGAGCAGGGTGGCAGCCGCCGAGTTCTTGATGGCGTGCCAGATCTCGGAGTCGTAGAAGGCGTGTCTCGGGTCCAGATTCTCTCGAACAGTGCCTGCAAAGGGTGGGAGAACCAATATCTTATAGCAGAGTTCGCAGAATTCACTTAGAACTTAGAACTCACCCTCAAAGAGAAACGGCTCCTGCGTGATGACTCCCACCCGTTCACGTAACACACTCAACGCCAGCGTTTTCAGATTCACCTGATCCAGCCGAATGTCGCCATGGGACAAGGGAGCTACTCGCAGGAGAGCAGCCAACACCGAAGTCTTGCCCGCTCCCGTGCGTCCCACAATGCCAATCCTTTCGAAGGCCTCCGTTTGGAAGGTCACACCCCTCAGGGCAGGTGACAAGTGCTCCCGGTAGCTCAGTTGGACTTCGCGAAAGCTTAAGACTCCCTGCGTGGGCCAACCGAATGGCGGATCTGCACTGCCCGCCGCATTCTGCTCTCCCTCCAGCTGCAGATATTGATCTATGCGCTCCACTGCCACCAGTTCTTGCTCCGTCTCGGCCACGGCATGCAAGAGATCTCCCAGTTGGCCCGTTATGGACAGGGCATAGGAAATGCACAGCCCCACCAGACCGGGATTGGTGGTATGCGAAGCTGTTATGGCGGCCAAAAGACCGGCTCCGCCCACCAACAGCGTTCCCAGCAACTGGAGGCGCAGAGCCAGCCATTGCTGCGCCGCCGATTGCGTCAACTGCGCCTTAATGCTCTCCTCCAGCTTCACCTGGAAGTCCCTCTGGAACCGGGGACTGGCCCTCATGCTCCTTATCGTGGTCAGTCCCTGCAGCGTCTCCGTGAAGTGCGTGTAAAGCGGCGACATGGCGTTGCTCGACAGGCGCTTGATGTCCCTGGAGGCATGGCGGTAGCGCTGCTGCAGATTCAGATAGATGGGCACCATGGGAATGATGACCAGGCCCAGCCAGGGCATGGCATACAGGCTGACGCAAAGGGCGCCCACTAGCCCGGCCAATTGCGCCAGCAGAATGTTGAGGATGAAGGGCAGGGAGTCGTCCACGGTGTTGGTGTCCGACGAAAAGAGATTCAGGATGCGACCCACGGAGGTGATGTCAAAGAAATTGAACTTGGCCTGAGTGCATAAAGTACATAGAAAATGTATTAAGGGATTCTTTGTGTAAATGGAACCTTCTTTTACTTACAAACATCACTTTTTTCAGCAGATTTTCGTGCATGAAAATGGCCGCCTTGATGCCCGCGTAGGCAAACAGGAAGGCTCGGGCCAGAGTCACCAGGGAATTGCTTACCGCAATGGCTGTGAAGATGCTCAGATAGAAGCCCGTGGTGTGACCCGAATCCGTCCCATTTCCTGGCCCAGCTCGCGTTAGTTCATGCTCCAACGAAGTGTCATTCGGGTGTGGATCCAATGTGGTCTCTGTGACCCAATGCGCCAGCCAGGCATCACTCATGTTCCTGGTCAGCTGCATTAGCAGCACGAAGAGCAGGACAGTGGAGGCCAGGGGCGAAGTCACCGCCTTCCAGTAGCAGGTGAAAACGTTGCCCGAGAGATGACCATATTCCCTCGACTCCTCCAGGAGCAGACTATCCACACTTTTCTTGTCATCTTGATTGGTCAGTTCCACCGACCGTCGCCGGCCTGCTTGCTCCTGATCCTCGTCCACCTCCTCCTCTAGGCTGAGGTCAATGCTCTGGGTCATGTATTCGCTGGGCAGGAGATGGCCATCCTTCACCTGGAGTATCTGATTGGCGTGGAAGAACAGCTGAATGCTGCGAGTGACCACAATCCGGGTCTTGTGCTTCAGCAGTCGCAGAATGCAGTGCTTGATGATATGCCGGGCCACATGGGCGTCCAGCGAGGAGAGCACATCGTCCAGGAGGTAGACTAAGGAGTTAAGATGTATAAGATGCAATATGAGCGTTTTCGAAGGGTATTTTGATACTTTTTTATGAGGATTTAAAGTGTGCAGAAAAGAGCCCGAAAAGCGTTTTTTCCTTAAAGATCCAAGCTCATACAGAGCGCACTTTTTAAAGTCTGATAAGGCTCTTTTCTGAGGGTGAATGTTGTGTTTTCACCCTCCGAATGAAGCAGTGAAAACCATCCAAACTTTGCATGCTTAAAAATTGTTAAATTCTTAATCTACTCACCTTTCTTATCCTGATAAACAGCTCTGGCTAAAGCCACTCTCGCCCGCTGACCGCCAGACAAGGTCCTGCCATTCTCGCCCACGCCAACGAGATCTCCGCCCAGAATCTGCAGATCCTCCTCCAGGGCACAGGCATGCAGGACCGTCTTGTACCACTGCTCGTCAAACTGAGCGCCCCACACGATGTTGTCTCGGATGGTGCCCCTTTGGAGCCACGGCGACTGCGGCACATAGCCAAAGCCCGTGGTCAGCTCCTGGACGCACACCTCGCCGTCGGTGCACTGCAGGTTGGCCACAATGGCCGAGAGGAAGGTGCTCTTGCCGCCGCCCACGGGTCCCTCGATGCAGATCAGCTGACCCGCCTTGAAATCCACGTTGATATCCTTCAGGCGGAAGGCAGAGGCCTCGGAGTTCTCCTCGTGAGAGAAGCTGGCGGACTTCATTTGCAGCACACTGGCCCTGGGAGCGTCCAGGGGGGCATCTTCCAGGTCTCCTGATCCCAAAACACCGCCACTGCCGCGCATTATGGGATTGTAGTAGGAGGAGTAGTCCAAATTGGGAACGTCCATGAGCTGTTGCACTCTCTTGATGGAGACCCAGGCCTCGATTAGTCCATTGAGGACCCAGGGAAAGGCATTCAGTGGACCGATGAGCATGTAGAGCAGAGCCACACTGGTGTAGGTCGTGGAGGCTATCAAGGGATTGCCCAGCAACACGGACACCCCAAAGGTGAGCAGGCACATCAGCACGGGCGTGGTGGCCCAGAAGTAAACGCACATGGCGTCCAGGTATTTCCTCTTCGAGAGGAACCTCAGCTCCTCCTGTCGCAGTCCTCGTATCTTGGTTATGAATATATCCTCCCAGGCGTTGATCTTCACCTGCTTGGCCCCCTGCATGGTCTCCGTGGTGGCCGAAAGCCTCGCATCCTTGGCCGTCATCAGGCCGCTCGAGTAGATGCCAATTCTCTTGGCCAACCAACGATTGATGGGTATGAGCAGAGCGGCAAAGAGTACGCCGGCGAGGAAGGCAGCTCCCAGCTGCAGATAGAGCAGGTACAGCGTGGTAAATAGCTTGAAGGGAATGCTCCAGAAGAAGTGGAAACTGATGCACGAGTTCACAATCCTGTCCGTATCCGTCGACATCAGATTTAGCATATCCGGCCTCGAGTCCTTGATGACCCTCGCCTCCAAGGCCTTTCGGTAAATTGAGTTTACCACTCCCACGCGCATCTTCATGGAAACCATGGCCATGCGCCAGTCAAAATGCGTCGAACACAAGGCCGACAGCAGAGTGCTTCCAAAGAGTCCCAAGGCGTAATAGTAAACTTCATTCGAGTCCGTATGATCCTGCCGGAGGAGTCCTCCCAGCAACAGGGGCCCCGCAAAGCCACTTAAGTCCGCAATCAATCTCAGGACTCCAATCAGATAGAACTCCACGCCAAAGCAGCGGTGCAGCGCCCGCCACAAGCTCTGCGACTGCGACAGGGCCAAGTGCAGCCGCGCACTCAATCGGATGATGTTCAAGGCCTCTGGCAGATCAAAGAGATCCTCGATTTTCCTCAGCTTACCCGCCACTCCTTTGGCTATTAGCGGATGAACCCAGTGGAAGAGGAAGCGGGATCCCACATTGGCTTCGTCCTGCGCGTGGCCCAAGTGAGCTTCGTTCAGATCGAAGTGGAAATATGTATAGCGCTGCGATAGAAGCGCCTCGTCTTCGCCGCCGCTGCTGACTCCTCCTCTAGGCATGCTTGAGTAGACCGCTTTCCCCTTCGGTATAAGAGTGGCGCCAAACAAAAGGTCACACAGCAGAGTGGCCAAACTCCAGGGCCACCAGGCAAAGTGGCGACTTGTCCGCAGCCAGACGCCATCCAGAACCACAACAGTGAGCCAGACCACATTGATTAGCAGCGATCCCCGGTGACTAAGCTCACCATATTGACGGGCGGTCAAGAGGAAGCCTATATGATGGGAGGAGGCAAGGGAAATCAGAAAAAGGTGATAAAGCCGTCGTGTGTGATTATGTATTTAGTTGTTTCCAGGAAAAGGCGGTTGTTTTGTATGTATTACTTTAAGAAACTACTAAGGGTTTCCTACGGAATCTCTGATTGTTATTGAAAGTCTAAAACGTAAAAACAGCTCAACTAGGAACGACTTGCTAGCTTCAATGGGTAATTGCTTATGTTCAAAAATTATTTTTAAGCTCTTCTGGATTTTATTAAAAAGACAACGCATTTACTTTTAATATTTGTTCAGCAAAAAGTTAAGTAAATAAAGGAAAGTCATTAAATGTTATTTCAGCTTAACTGTGACTCTTCATAAAGCCTCTAAAGATATGAGAAAGAGCCTAATTGACTTTTAAAACATGTCGAATATTGGATTAATATAAACAAAGAGAAGGATTAAAGGCTTAGTTTTAATTATGCCGCCAGTAAAGATAAGTCATAAGTTTAGAAATCGAAATCCATGAAAGTGAAAGTCGGAAAAGACCCTTACAAGTGCCATGAAATCAATACAAAGCAAGGAAAACCGCACAGACCCCCAACACTCACCGCTGTGAACGACCCACATAATGCACTCGGCACAGGCGACCAGCACATCCGACGCATGCAGTTCAATGTCCGCCTGCTGGAAGGCGAACACCTTGGCCACCGGCAGCAGGGCCAGCACAATGGCCAGGAACGTGCGTAGCCACAGCATGCGCAGCTGCAGGCCATTCCGGATGACGGCCCTCGACTGACTGCCGAAATTGTAGGCGGATATGGCCGCGAAGATCGTGTACACGGGCAGCTGGAGCAGGATCTCCTGGAAGCAGGGCAGCAAATCGTTCGTATCGTTGGCGAACGGCTTCAATCCAGTGGGACAGAACTGCGTCCAGTTCCAGGCAAAGTCGCTCCACGCCATATTCTCGACAACTCTTGATCGAACGCGGGCGGGGATTCCTTTCCTTGTTCTTTGCTTCAATTACGATCAATTAGTCATCGCCGACGCTGGCTGCACATTTGCAACACTCTGAACCACCGAGTGGCGTTTGTGTAGTGGGAAGACAGCGATAAACACAACACAGTTTCGCCTTGTGATAAACATTCGTTGTGAAAATAAGCAGCCGCTTTATGGTTTGTGGGTGCTGCCAACTTTCTTCAAAGTGCTGATGAAATTCAGCCGGCAGGCGGTTCCCGTTAGCGATATCTTCGTAAATTATCGTATATCGAAAAGTAACAGAAAAACATACAACGACATATAATTTTAAAAATTAAGGAACTAAATGGTATTCATATATAAAAGCAACCAAAAATGGAATATCTCAATTTAATTACATAAAAGTCTGAAAACAATAAAGACTTTTAAATCTCCAAATGGATTTCAAAATAGAAAAGGTAGCAGTGCTGCCAACTCTTTTTCCAAGCAAGGCCTGAGCAAGAAGAAGCAATTGTTTACATTTTTATTTCACACAATTTCTAAAACTTGTGTAAACAATTATGACAACCGGCGGCGAAGCTGAGGGCGAGGATGAAGTCCAAGGCAATGTTAGCACCTGCCAAAACCCAGAACTACCCGCAGAGCTAACAGACATATTCAAATCTCTGGCTGAAAACCAGAAAATAGTCTTCAGATCGCAGCAAATCGATGATCCGGAAATTCCAATTGCGGAGAAGCAACAAATTGCACGGGAATCGTTCGAAAAGAACAGGGAGAACTTCCTCATACGATTCGGTGGCTACCTGAATGTCCGACAACTGAGTTCCTTCCAGGAACTGGCAGTCGGAGAGCCACACAAGCCGGATGAAAGCCTCGAGGAGATGTGCCTGCTGCTGGAGGATTTCAAAAGGAAGCTAAGCACACGCTCGGTGTGCATTAAGAACAGGAGATACCATGCCATGCAGCAGCTGCTGGAGAAGGGTGAATACTTCAGCGAGCACGAGATGATGCAAAGAGCGCCGGATCTCTACCAGGAGCTGGTGGGTCAATACCTAACCGAGGCGGAGAAGAAGGCGCGGGATAGCTACGATGTGAGGAATACCAGCTTCTCGGGCATACTCATGCACTCCCTGGAGAAGCAGCAGAGGGATGAGTTGCTAGCGGAAACGCATCAGGAAAATGTGGAGGAGGAGGAGACAGTCGAGGCGCTCCCCAGCACCCCCGCTCTGCCAGAGTTCGAAGTCCCCGTGGCCTGCCGCAAGCAGTGGGGTGCCTTTGACGACGATGAGCCCGTCGCCTGCTCCACCAGTCGAGTGGCCGAAGCTCGTCCGCCTGCGAATGTAGCTCAGATCTCCACCCCCGAGTTCTATAATCCCGGAGAGCGAGAACTCTTCCGCCATGAGTTCCTCAGCATGATGAAGGAACGCTTTTTGCAAGGCGAGGACAAGGACTTTGATTACACAGCCGTCGATGACAATGCCCAGCTGGATGATCTCAAGCAAATCGAACAGGATGAGGAGGATGCCTACTTCGAGGACAGCGACGACGAAGAGGAACTACCGGAGCAAGCCAACGAGGCACAGGAAGCCGCATCCAGCGAGGAGGATGAGCTGGATATTTATATGCGGCATCTCAGCAATCACCATAGTTTACAAAATTAAAGATATATCTTCTAGGAAGTATCAGACAGACTTTCAATTCAAATAGTAAGCCAAAGGGCAGTTCCTAAAAGGAAATACGACAACCAGAAGCTGCAGCAAATATAGTCTTTAATCTTAAAATAATCCCTTAACAAATCTTGATCTTAGACACTAGAATACATGCAGAGAAGTTGCTGATGGGAGTTAAAATTGAGACAGTGCTAGCGGCGGCTATCTAGGCCTGCCACGACCACGAGGAAAGCCGCGTCCTCGCCCTCTCAGCACCTTGCTGTTCGGGGGCGGGCTCTTGGGTCTCAGCAGCTCAATCCGACTGGTGCAACCCGTGGCCGGAGCCTCCGCAAAGTACGTCTGATAGACCTCCGCATTGAAATTGGAGTTCGTCAGCTCCGGGCCAAGGGTCAACCATCCTGGCCTGATGCTGGAGTCCCGGCCAAATAAATGCAGACGTCGGCGGCCCAGACAAAAGTGCTCGATGATGTGAAAGATCTCGATGGGCTTCTCAAAGCTGCCAAACTCCTCCTCCTCCGAAATTATCAAATCAATGTCCACATTGGCATGGATAAAATCTCCATCGGTGGAGCGGCGTACAGTGCCCTTGATGCCCATCAAGCAGTGCTCCTTGGTGCGCTGAAAGACAGCCTTCGGCTCGAGCTGCTTGGAGTGGCCGGGCTTGTTGATATTCGTGCGTATCCAGCAGATGTCCTCGCATCGACGGAAGCCCCACTTTTTCAGGCAGTTTCGCCCCATGTCCAGGCCCTCCGAGGAGCCGCACCACAGGAACACAAACGAGCGATGAGCGGCTATCTCGCCCACGTCCAAATCTGGCAGGAAATAGACAGTTAGAAGATAATGATTAAAATGTATTAGTGATAACTTACTAAGTATATCATCCCAGTTCCAGAAGACACGCGGAGCCCCTCCAACGGTGGCCACCGAGGGCGCAGCCCTCGCATACTCCTCCAGCGGTGGCTCAATTAGGATCACATCAAACTTGGTGCCCAATGTCTTGAACTCCAGCGTCTTTAGGTCAGCCTTCAGATACATGGGAGCAGATGCCGTGTCCTGGATGAGTTTATCCTTCAGCTTTATGAGTTCCCTCAGCTTGGGGTACTCCTCGAAGCGATCGGCCAGGCCCACGTCACGGATAAAGTTCTGGGGACGCTGTCCCGTGTCCACAAAGTGCTGGCAGTAGTCGTTGTGCGGGTTGGAAGACTGTGTACCCTTTAGGAACGTGGATGAGTCCCTGTAAATGATTTCATTTGGAGTTTTCTTCGAGGACGAAGCGCCGCCATCCTCCTCCTCCCTCTGCCCGCTGGGATTCAGCTGGCGACTGTTGTTGGTGTCCTCCGCATTTCCCAAGACCTTCTTCAACTCATCCACGCTGGACAGCCCAAACTAAATAATGATGAATACACATTTTAATGCATTCAATTGCCAGGAGTCATTGTTTTCATTATTGGGTTGCAGTACTTACAGTTTGCGCTAAAAGCAAGCGCCGCTTGCGGGATCGCTCCTGGGAGTTTTTCAGCACATCGCTCATGGTCAATTTTGGTATAAAAACAAGCTAAAATTCCTACAAATAGTGTATTTTTACGAAAAACTTTAACTTAAAATAAAGACAACTAAAGATTTGCCGTCTAGCGATGGCAGACTGATAATGGCGGCTATCGATAATAACTATCGTTTCAAAAGGTTCTGGGATATAGAAAAATAACTGCAAAGGAAAATGGAACTGAAAATAAATATACATATATATTTTACTATCATTGATGTTATCTTTAATGTTGAAATTTTTTCAATTTAAGTTACCTTTGCTTAGAAATCTTGATTTTAATTGGAAATTTCTATTCTCTCCATTTGTTTGACAGAAAACATCACTATCGATAAACTGGTTTTTCACATCGCTAAGGAACACCATTCACATTCATCGCCGGATGAAATTTTATTTTTGATTAAACATTTTTCGCTGCTATTTAGCGTTAAATTTAGTGAAATAGTTTAAACTTAAACGAACCGGCTCGCAGGATGAAGCTGGTGCACAAGACGCTGCTCAGCGCTCTGCTGTTGGTGGCGGCCTTTGCGGTCTACACCGCCGCGCAGACTAGATCTAAGGTTTGTTTTTGGTGGCCACGTCACTTTTCCTGCATGCCGGCTTGGAGGTAATCCCATGTCTTTACTTTTCAGACTGGCCTGTCGCTGTCGGAGAAAGTACAAAACCTGGTGGACATGAACATGAAGAAGCCGCTGCTCCGCTTTAATGGCCCCAAGTTCCGGGAGTATGTGAAGAGTGCTCCGAAAAACTACTCCATGATTGTAATGCTGACGGCGCTGTCGCCGTCGCGTCAGTGCCAGATCTGCCGGCATGCCCACGACGAGTTCGCCATTGTGGCCAACTCGTACCGCTTCTCCTCGGTTTATTCCAACAAGATGTTCTTCGCCATGGTGGACTTCGATGAGGGCTCGGAGGTGTTCCAGATCCTGCGCCTGAACACCGCCCCTGTGTTTATGCATTTTCCGGCCAAGGGCAAGCCCAAGGGTGCTGATACCATGGACATCCATCGCGTTGGCTTTGCCGCCGACTCCATTGCGAAGTTCGTGGCGGAGCGTACGGACATTACCATCCGTATTTTCCGTCCTCCCAACTACTCGGGCACTGTGGCCATGATTACTCTGCTGGCATTGGCTGGTAGCTTCCTCTACATACGGCGGAATAACCTAGAGTTCTTGTATAATAAGAACCTGTGGGGTGCCATTGCGGTGCTATTTTGCTTCGCCATGATCTCGGGTCAGATGTGGAATCACATTCGTGGACCGCCGCTGGTGCACAAGTCGCAGAACGGAGGCGTGGCCTATATCCATGGCTCCTCGCAGGGGCAGCTGGTGGTGGAGACGTACATTGTCATGTTTTTGAGTAAGTTCAAGCCTAAAATTTAATTTAAATAGATTTTAATTGGATGCACATTTTTGCAGACGCCATGATTGTCCTGGGCATGATTCTCCTCATCGAATCGGGCACACCAAAGAGCCACAACAAGAACAGGATTATGGCCATGACCGGTCTGGTGCTGCTCACAGTCTTTTTCTCCTTCCTGCTGTCAGTATTTCGGTCCAAAGCGCAGGGTTACCCCTATAGGTGAGTTGTTAGAATCCTTTACCTTTAATACAGCTTCTTAATCCTTTAAACTCTACCTCTCCTTGCAGTTTCTTGTTCAAATAGACTGCAGCAGGACCTGTTTCCCCCCGTAATATATCGTTTTTGTAGTTAAAAGTCACCCAGCAGAGAGCAGAGCGTGTAAAAACGCATTTAATAAAAAATTCCACTACTAAATGATTTTGTACAAAGATGAGAAAAGTCTTTAGAGCAGGAACGGAATGATGGCACGTCGATTCTTTGGATAATCTCTGAAAGTCTCCTTGTACCACTTGTGGGTGAACAAAGCGTTAATCGTTTGATTGCTGGCCACCCACAGGAAGATGAGGCGCCAGATTCTCACCGGCATGTACAAATCGGCGATACAGAAGTACATCACCACCTCGAGGAACATGTGCGGCGAGGAGAGTAGATTGAAGAGTCCGCCCTTGGGCAGTAGGTGTTTTTCCGTCCGCACGCCACCGGTCCGGGGGTCCTTCCGGAGATTGACCAGGATCATGTTGCTGGCATATTGCTGCTGCCAGGCGACGGTGAACACGACCAGGTAGAGTATCTGCTGGCCGGTCAGCAAGTCCAGGCTAAACTCCATGGGCCGAGAGCCGCGCACAAAGCCCGAGGTGTTGGATAACAAGGCGATGACGGCTCCAAAGTAGTGGGCATAGCCCACGGCATAGTGGCTCAGATTGATCTTGCTTTGCTTGGAGAATATCTGCACGAAGCTGGTCTCGTAGAAGCGGCGGGTGCACTGCAGCGTCAGCATGAAAGCGCCCACACAGGCCGTGGTCGAGTCGATCTCCACCTTCCGGTGGCTCCGGCCGCCGCCCATAAAGTCCAGGAAGCGTAGGACATACTCGGGTGCCTCTCGTTGATCCCTCACCGTCTTGACGAGCAGAAAGAAGCCCAGCCAACTCCAGGCTATGGCAAAGATGTAAAAGTGCTTGAACCAGGACTTGGGCACCTCCAGCCATGCCACCAAGGGATCCTTTTCACCCTTGAAGCTGTGCTTTCCGTACCGAAAGGACTGCCGGATGCTATTCGGTAGGTACCTCTCCAGGAATGTCATCAGGCCGCCAAAGAAGATGATCGTAGCGATGAAGGTCCCGAAAATCATCTGCAGCATATTGATTTTGTAACGATCGATTAGGTTTTCAAGGAACTCCATGGCTCCGAAATTGGCGAGCGCCATTGCGAAAATTATGGAGTCGATGCAGCGCGGAAAAACGGTAAAAACTTTCTCCGGCCGAAAACTTGCGGAATGTTCATTATGGCCGCAGCCAGGGTTGCCAGGACCCGCGAGCCCGGCTTTAAAGGGTTGCAACCGTCACGCAGCGTTTATTCGGGGAAGAGTTAAGTTAATCAAAAACTTCATCTCCAAATAAAGCTAACTCCCTAAGTATAGGAAATTAATTTAAATTGTTAAAAAAAAGTGCAACGTAGTTTTCTGTTTTTTCACGCATACGTTGAGGTAACATCAATGAGACTCCATCGGCTCCATCTAGCTTTCCTATCGAAACCAGCTAATCGATAACATTGGCGGGCTTTTTTGTAAAAAACAATCCTTTATTCACTTGCCTTTAATATTTCAAAGAGCAACTTAAATTGGCTACAGTGTAATGCTTGCATATGCATATATATAAATTGATAATTACGATATGGCTTGTCTATGTTTCGGCAGGTGTGAGTAAGTTTTAATGCAATTGTGATAACGCTCCTCGTCTATATTGCTTGTTAATATTTAAACGCTTCAGATCCTAATTCCCTGCCGTTGATTAGCAGTAGAGGACACGAGGAGATGTTTGTCAAATATCCACACCATTCCGGCCGAGGGTGCCGCCCTTGTAGGGTGGAGGCTTGGGGCGAGCATAAATACTAGACGTTCCACAGTCCAACTGATAAAAGCTGTTGTTGGGACTACAATAAATATTATAAGAGGTTTTCCAGACAATAAATTATAATACCTCACCTTTGAGACCGCATACTTATATTATCCAGAAGGAAATTTGGATCTTTTAAGCTCTTCAAGGTGGTTATAGGTTGATTGGACTTGCTATCCGAGCACTGGACCATCTGTACCGTCGAGGACATGGGATAATCCAAATTTAAGGAGCTAAAAATAAAAAAAAAAAAAATTAACAAGAACGTTCGACATAATAAATATAAAGAAAAACTCAATAAACAACTTGGAAAATCACCTCTCAGAACCATCATCCGAATCAGAATCGCTTGACACGCTTGGCGCACAGGACTCTTCGCAGATGTGGAAAATGTTGGCAAAGAAAAACTCAGAATACGGATCGGAACTGAAGATCAAAAAATAATCAAATAGGTAAGAAATTGATAAAAAAGAAACAAATTAAATTAAAACCCGACATATTTCGGGGCTTTCCCACTCACAACTTCTCGTGCTGGAAGCACAACACCGCCGATAGCATTCCGATTAATATAGCAAAGATCATGCCTGGAATGGCGAAGGCAAAGGCAAACTCATCAATGTAGTTCCGCACGGGCACATCCTCCCGAGAGATTCCCATCCAGCGATCCTGCTGCTCCTGCTCCTTTCTCGGCTGCTCCTCCGCTGCCTGCTGCTCATTCTGCTTGCCGCTGTGGTAGAGGATCTCTGTTGGTGATTCCACGCCCACCATCCGAAAGGCACACCAGTCCAGCTTGAAGCCCACATTCTCGAAGATTTTCTGGACGGAGGTGCGCTTATAGGTGCACGATGGGAGTTTGTATAGAGGACGCACTTCCTCCTGGAGCTCCTTTAGACGGGGTGAGAACTGTGCAAAGCTGCCCACATGGACAATGACGCTGAAAGGTAAATATATTTAAGTATTACTCTGTTTATGTAATACAATTATTTCCCACTCACCCCTCACGTTGCTGCGGACGCAGAGGCAAACGTCCCCCCATATTTACAGCCGATTCCATGAAGACCACACTCAAGTCCTCTTTGCTGTTTGGCCACAGATCCTTTCGGAATATATTGCGCAGATTCTCCACCCTCCCAGGATCCATCAGATGCACCCAGTTCAAGTTGTCGATCTTCATCTGGACGACATTTGGTGTAGGAAACTTGTGGGCCACGAACATTGAGAGAACGATGCGACGAGTTTCGTAATTCTGGCGATTTAAGGCAACCACATCCAAGCTGATATCCTTGCCAGCTGCTGACTCCGGCGGTGTGCCGTAGAGGAACCCAGCATGATACTCATGGCTATACATATATCTCATCCAACTGGGCAGATCGGGATAGTTCATAAGCGAGGGACGATAGCGAAATTGTTCGCTGATGACCTGATGTGTCCAATTGAATAGCTGCGGTTCGATTTTGTACGTAAAGAGCTCCCCCACACTGGCCTGCAGTTTAGTGCCCACCGCTTCCTGGCTCCACATTAAGGCTAAGACGGGCAGTATAAAGCTTAACAGATTCATTTTAATTTTAATTTCCTCCTTTCGATTCACAAGCACATTTTTAATTGACAATAAACAAGTACTAAATCCGCCCAGAAAGCCACGAAAAATTCCGATGGTGTGTATCCAATTGAGAGAGGTAAAGAGATGTGAGATTTAAAATGTTTTCCCTCATAAAATATTTTGTTTTTATTTATAAAGAGAGCGCCTGCGCTTTGCGGTTTTAATAGAAAAAAAAAAACACCTGTGACTAAGGTCAGTTTTGGGACAAAGAAATTAGTTTTTAAGTCATTTAGCTGTTTACAATTCGGTCTTTTTAAATAGTTTAATATAAATAAATTATTTTTTTGTATAGAATTGATATGTTCTTAAAAATTTCAAAATTTTCAAATCGGATGAAATTGTAGTATTTTTCTGGTATATTTCCGTTAGAGTGTAATAACTTTTAAATAGTAATGAAGATATTTAAAGGATTCTTAAATAAGCTTCACTTTTCTTTGTATGAATTATTATGATTGTTTAAAAAACAAATAAATAGTTTATACAATGAAACCTTAATTTCCAGCCAGTATTTCGATTGCTGCACAAATCGATAGCTATCAACGACCCATCACTAGTTGAGACAACCCTAATCAGCTGCCGCCTGGCAAATTTCGGGCTAAAATTCTTGGAAACAAATACGTGGCTACCGTACGTTTATCTCGCACAAATTGGATAAGTAATGTCTGCTGACGACAGGTAGCAGCAGCAGCAGCAGGTGCACCTGTTCAAATAAGCGGCTACCCCCTTAAAAAACAAACCTGAGATGTTTCCCTGTCTGTGCCAGCTATGCTTCTATCTGCTCTCCGCGATTGCAGTTGCGGTGCTGCTGGTGAGTTTTCATTGGTAAACACACGTAAACCATCATCAAATTATTGATAACTGGTGTATACACAGGTCGTGGCGTTTGTTTTGTACAAAACCAAACCCTATCCCGAAATCAAAAGGAGCAAGGATGAGGAGACATTCCTGGATCCGAAGAGCATCAAGACGTTGCCATTTCCCAGCATTGAGGAGTCGCCCAGTTTGGAGCTCAGTGTCATTGTACCAGCCTACAATGAGGAGCAGCGATGTAGGTGTTGCCTTTTATGGAAAAAGTTTAAGTTTATCGGGTTTTTGTGATCAATCATAGACAGTCAAACCTCAATTATGGGGTTTTTAATGCGAGTTATGCTTTGAAAATTGAAGTTTGCCTGTAATTACCATATTTCCACTGACTGAGCATGAGTAATCCTTCACATGATAATAATAATATTTCTAGTGCCTGCCATGTTGGACGAGTGCCTGGCCTTTCTCGAACAGAAATCGGCAGGAAATCCCAGTTTTACCTATGAAGTGATCGTAGTGAGTGACGGCAGTCAGGATGCCACCGTCTCCGTGGCTTTGCGTTACTCCAAAAAGCATGGAGCTGAGAACGTTCGTGTCCTTGAACTAATCGAGAATCGCGGTAAAGGCGGTGCCGTTCGCATGGGCGTCCTGAGTGCCCGCGGGCGTCATCTGCTATTCGCCGATGCGGATGGAGCCACCAAGTTCCCAGACTACGATAAGTTGGAGGAGGCGCTGAAGCAACTGGCACCTGAGTGGCAAGGTGATGGCATTGCTATCGGATCGAGAGCGCATCTGGAGAATGATGCGATTGCCACGAGGAGTTTCTTTAGGTATTTATCATTATTTTGAAGGCTTACTGAGACTCAAGCTAATTTCCTATATATTTTCAGAACCATCTTAATGCATGGCTTCCATTTGCTGGTCTGGCTCTTTGCCGTCCGCTCCATTCGCGATACCCAGTGTGGCTTCAAGTTGTTCACTCGCTCAACGGCCAGGAAACTCTTCACCAGCCTCCATGTTGAGCGCTGGGCCTTCGATGTAGAACTGCTCTTTCTTGCCGAGCGTTTGAAGGTGCCTATGTCGGAGGTTGCAGTCCGTTGGACGGAGATCGATGGCTCGAAACTTACGCCTTTTTGGTCCTGGCTGCAGATGGGCACTGACTTGGGCATGATCTGGCTGCGGTATTCGGTCGGAGCTTGGAGGATAGCCGCCATCCAGAAGAAGGAGAACTGATGGTGTGATGGGGGAATCTCATTTCCCGTTTCCGACTAGCATTTTGCATTTGCATTACCAAAACTCTATAAACTCTGAATACTATTTTTGTGTAGGCCTTAAAAAAGTGTAAGTTAAGTACGCAGTATTTGTTCTTAATAAACTAAACGAAAGTACATGAAATGGACCATTAGATCTTAATTAATGCATTTTCTTATTTAAGATATTTATAGTTCGATAGTCAACATTTTAAAATGTGATTGGATATATATCGGCGCTTTGTATCGATAATTCTATGTGATTGTTGGCTTATTTAGGAGAATATCTCCACAGTTTGAGATTTTATAGGGCGAAAGCCACATCTGGTAACACTGTTCACACTGGTTGCGGCGGCGCGTTTTGTTCGGTTCCCCATAATTCCCTAAAACTTAGTTAATAGGGTTAATTATAATTAGCAAACGCCGACAGCAGCTGCAAAAGCTGGCATTCGAACAAACAAAAAAAAAGTGTTTTCCTCAAGTCGTAAAACCGGGAAAGTGCCACTGGGGGACAAGTTCCAGGAATTCCTGCGCCTGTTGCTCTCTCCGCAAGTGTGTGTGTGCGCGGGTGACTCGGTGTTCGTATTGGCGTGCGCTCAGCTGTGCCTGCCGCGCGGCGGTATATTGTTTATAAAGTGTTTATTTTTTTCGCAGTATGCAAATGCTGAACAAGCCGGTCGGTTGATTTTTCGTATTTGGCCTCTCCGCGTCGTCTTCGTGGCCGCGCAAACGAAATTGATTTGTTGTTGTTTATATCAATCCCGCTATTCTCCAATTCTCCAATTTGGTGTTTGTTGTTAGCAAAGTGCGGTCTCCAGCGTAGTAGTTGTTGTTGTAATGCGGTCGGGTCATTGCTTCAAATTGCTTAATCAACGGCACTTGTGGTAAGCGCGAACTGGCACAGGTATCAATTTGATTCCCTTTTATTCCCTCCTCTCGCTCTCTTTGGTCCGCTCTCGAATTTCGTCGTTTGTTCTTTGTTTTATCAGCATTAAATTTTATTGCATTGCAAGCTGCGCTTGAAAGACTGTTCGGAGTTATCGCTTTTTGTGTGAGCTGATAAGAAAAAGAGAGGAGAGAGTGGAAAGCGGGAGAGTTGGAACGTCCCAGTCGGACTTTGCACCATGCAATCTGCATGCTTTTCACACCGAACCGCTCATGG
>JAEIHY010018171.1:0-10405 GCA_018904565.1 Drosophila tsacasi | reverse complement strand
AAAAAAGTGAGAGAGAAAGAGTTGGAAATCGGAAAGAAAGATTTTGTGCGTTGTAACGATCCCTTACTCCGGGAAATCCCCGATTTATCCACCCCGCAACCACCCGCATTCAATTATGGGTTAAGGGGTCAGCGGTTGGGGGAAGGGTATGTTGTTGTTGTTGTTGTTGCCTGTCTTAGACGTGACGTAAATCAGTGTTTTAAGTGTTTTTATACCCTGACAAGGGGTGTTCTTATATTCAAGAGTTGTGGAAAATCATCAGCATTTTACATATTTTTTTAGAGAGATATCTAATTGGGTTTATATAGTAGATCTTTCATATGAAGAACACTGCATTTCTACTAGTATCAAAAAATATCGATACGTATCAATATTTTCCGCAAAAATCAATATACAAATCGATATTTAAGCATTGCAATATGTGTTGCTTTTTATGGTTTCCTTAATTATGGGTTTAAACTATGGATGGCAGATCTAATTATCGAGTCTGTATCGATATTTGATAGAGAAGTCGATGTATCGATCTTTTATCGTTGCTATATTTGCAAGTGCAATAAATTAATAATCATTTTGTTATATCGAACCAAAATAATTTACAAAAGGGACAAATTAAATAGCTGTTTGGTATAACTTTCCATAATAAAAATATATATTTATATTAAAGTTACATTTTCTATAATTAAATTAATTTTGATATTGAAATTAATTTAATAAATTTAATTCATATTCCATTTTAAAGGGTATAAAATCAGGGGCTTAAAAAAAATACATAGCCTACATTTTTCCTTATTTTTTCCCCCTTTTCCTTGATTTTGGTGAGAGCTGTCAACGGCAACTTTGTTGCCCAAGTAAAGTTAGGGCAAGGACTCAGAAAAAGGATGCAACTGATTAGATGATTATTAGATTTCAATTCCATGATAAATTTTTGGATACCCTAGGCTTTCTAAAACATTTGTACTAATATTTGTAGACTTAATTGTATAATTTGTGTAGTGTAGTGAACATCTTTCTTTTATTAACAATAAATGGCTATTAAAAACATTTCAACTCATATAATATTTAATAGGTAAAGTATTTATATTTATTTTGCAAACTCCAACAACGTATTCAATTCTCAGATTTTTAGAGTTAACACATTTAGCCAAAAACTTCAACATAAATTCACCTAAACATTAAATTTTCTGTTTTTTTTTTGTGCTCGCCCCACTCGACCCTACTGCGCACACATAGGAAAACTTCGCCGAGAGTATATAACAAGTCGGAAAAGTTATAGTTCGACGGCAAAGAAGGGATTAGACAGAAGAACGAGGGAACTTGAGGCAAAACACTTGAACATCTAAATCAAATTAATCCTGAAGAAAGACTTGCTCCCTAGCTACTTTTTATGCACACAAAATAAAGAAGTGTAAAAGTAAGTTTTAACAAAGTCTTTTAATCTTTTGGTTTGTAATACTAAAAAACTGGGAATAAATAATAGAAAATCTTGTATTATTTATTTAAGTAGCTCCCAAAGTGTAATAAATCTTCTTTTTTTTAATTTAAGCAAATGTACTTAATCTTCAAAACTTCTTTTTATTTATTTACAGTTTTAAATAAATATCTCCAAAAACTGAATACAGTATTATTGATTTTAAGTGAAATTAAAATTTAAAATTTATTGTATTTTTCTACTCGTTATAAAGTCTGTGGCTCTTTCGCTTAGTGCACTCTTCACTCGTTCTTCATCTAGTTAGCTCCTTTTCCTCGGCTTTTCCTCCCGTTTTTCTCCCTCTTCACCGCTTGCCTTTTGGCTGGCGTAGTTTTTGTGCTTCACTTTGCTTTCGGCTCAAGTGCGAACTTGTTAAATTTACGCAAGGATCTTGGAGCCTTTGCACACGCATACGCAATTAGGAGGGAGGATTTGGGCGGCGCCAAAGGACTGACGGACCGAGGAATGGGGGTCAGTGGGACGGAGAGACGGGGAGACGCAAGGTTGCGGCTCAGTTACGCAAACAAGCAAATCAAAAAACCATTTGACGCACTTTCATCATCAGCACTGAGACGTGGCGGCACAGAGGGGGGGCGTGGTACCTGCTGCTGACACATTCGAAACTGCCAATAAGTCGACTCACACACACAGACACACAAACACACACCGATCCTTCTATCCTTTTCCTAGCTAGAAAAAAAATAAGTGAAAAAAAAATACAATAACAAATTGCATTGCTTGCACAGCAGAGGAGGCACGGGGTGGCATTTATCGGGGCCAACGAACCCCTCTTCCTCGCTTTAATGAGTATTTAAGTCTGGCAAACGTTTTTGCATCAACTTTTTCTTTGGTGAAGAGTAATCGGAAAATCAGCGATAGATGCGAGCACAAGAAATTCAAGAATATCGCAAAATATCGATTAATAATTTGTTTAGTTTAGGTAATTGGTAGAAGGTATGTGTCTAACTGTTGGTCATCTGGATCAATATATTTTTTTTTAGGTGTGAAAATCAAACAAATTGTCGATAGATACATTTTTTTATGTAAAGTGATGTTAAGAGATGTAAAACGTTAGGCAAACCTAAATATTTCAAGTAAATTATTAATTATAATTATATCCCAACATTACAATACCTAAAATATAGTATAAAGTCGTTTCCAACCCTTTCGATATGTGCTAATAAATCGATACTTTAGTAATCGCAATTAAGCTTTTTCTTTAGGGGTGATGGGCATTTGTAAATAATCGATGGATAATTTGTTTAAATAAAAGTGGAGATTAGAGATGTAACGCGATTTAAAATAAAATATTTATTATGGGGATCTCTTAGCCCTAAAGTGTACGAAGTATGAAATTCAATAGCTTACAATCCCCATGATATCTGCGATTATTTCGATAAATTCACTCTGCCAGCGCAATCTATCGCCGGGCAGCTCTGTGTCTTTGCTGTCTCCCCCTTGGCTTTTGCTTGCTTGCAAACATTTTTCGGTCAAGCAACAGCAACAACACATTTTCGGCTCTCCTTTATGCCACTCGCTCACTTCTTTTTTTTTTGCTTTTTTTGTGGGTCAAGTGCTGCTTTTGATGCTGACGTAGCCAACGCTTTTATTCAGCTGCTGCTGCTGCTGCTGCTGCTGCTGCTGCTGCTGCTGCTGCTGCTGCTGCTTCTCCTTCTTCGCCAGCGGATGCTGCTTCTTCTCCTTTTTGGAGTAGGAATTAAATATCAAGTGTGCCAGGGTGTGTGTGTGTGTGTGAGTGGCCAGCACATGTGCTGCTGCTGCTTTCCCTCACACTCTCTCACGATGGCCGGGCCTTTTTTGCATATCATCATACACGTACAGTTTGCTTTTGCTTTTTGCCAGCTTGCCGTTGTTGCTTTTGCTGTTGTTGTTTTGTTTGTTTGGACGCCTCGTGTTCCTTGTGGTTACCCTGTAACCATAGTGGGTGTATTCTTCATACAATTAACTCGGATTCAGAGGTGCTCACAACGAAAAAGAGAGGAAAACGGTTGCTTAGAGAGAGTAGAATTGATTTCTGGGAGTTTCTTTTGGAGTAAAAAGAGATAATTGACTCTCTTGCGCGTGATCTTCGGCTGCAAGTAATTAGAGATCGTTATAGAGAGCAAAGGAAAAGGTGCTCACAATCAGAAAGAGAATAAAACGAGTGCTTAGAGAGCGTAGAGTTGATTTCTTTGAGTTACTTTTAGCATGAAGAAAGTATTAAGAGTAGAAGAGAGAAGACAATCCGAAAAAATTGGCTCTCTCCTGTAATAACAAAGATCTAAAAGCCTGCAAGTAATTGTTGTGGACACCTCTGATATAGTAAATAATTAGATATCGTTATAGAGAGTAGAGAAAGAGGTGCCCTTAATGAGAAAGAAAGGAAACCGAGTGCTTAGAGAGCGTAAAGTTGCTTTCTTAAACTTGCTCTCAGTATGAAGAGAGCATTAAGACCAATAAAAGTCAGCCCGAGAGAGAAGCGACTCTCACGCCCGAGCCCTTCGGCTCACTTCAGCAAGCTTCATGCTACAGTTAAGAGATCGCCTTAGAGAGTAAAAGATAGTCGTAAGCCCATCTCCCTTTCGGTTGTTGGTGTTCAAAAGCCCACACATCACTTTTGCCCTCACACTCTCTCTTTCTTTCTTCTGCCCGCAGAAGAGCTCTTTCTGCCGCTCCTTCCGCACTCTCCCCAACTTGAAGTTCTTGTGTTTGGGTTAAGTGAAAAGTGATTGAGCAGATTTTTGTTGCGAATCTTTCGGCATTCCCTACTCAGCTCCAGCTCCCTCCAGCTTCCCTTCAGCTTCCCTCCAGCTTCAATGGGCGACCTAATTGTTGTTGCCCGCATCCTGTTCACTATTTGGTTCTCCTCTTCATCATCATGGTCCTGCTGCTCCTTTTGTTTTGGCTGCTTTTAATTGTTGCCGGTGCCAGGCCACCCAGCTGCTTCCTTAGCTTCCCCAGCTCCTTCAGCTTTCCCAGCTCCTTTAGCTTTCCCAGCTCCTTCAGCTTTCCCAGCTCCTTCAGCTTTCCTAGCTCCTTTAGCCTTTTTCCTGCTGATAAAGCGAAAATCCACGAAAATAAGTAAAGCAACGCAAAACAAAATAATATAAAAAATAAACTAGAGAAATTCCTTGGGTTTTTTTGTCTATAATTTGATTGACAGCTGCTGAAGATGCAGTGACCCATGATTGATGAGTGCGGTGAATTAATCAATCAATCGGTGGCTTTGATATCGAGAGTTCACCAAATAAGAGGCCATCCAAGAAAAGTGCAACAATCGAAGGTTGTGCATTGTGCCTACATTATTTGGCCTTAATTTAAATGTGTTTTCCTGACAAGTTATCTTAAAATTAGGAAAAATTACTTGAATTTAAGTGAAGTTGAAGCAAACCTATCGCTTGTCGAAGTATTTCTCATTTTACTTTAATTAATTTTCTAATGAAAGGATGAATACATTTTGTTCCTTTGACTTCATGGAGTCTCTCTGCAAACCCATTTAATGACTTCACAAACTGGCAGCTATACATTAAGTTAGTTAGTTAATTGCACATTAAAAGCGTTCTGTTCTCACTTTCAATCATTGCCATCAATCTCAATCGTCATCGGTTGGCTTCGTTTCCGTTTTCGGGAAACACTTTTGCTGCTGCCGCTTTCGAGAACATAACTGTAATTTCGCAATTATTGTTTGTGCAATCGCACATCATCAATCAAACAGACCAAGGGGAACCCCCAGCGAATCAGCACCTGGCACAGTTCCCTATGCTGCAAACACTGGGCAAAAAAGAAATAATAACTTGGATTGCAATTTTAATTAAAAAAGAAAATTGAAAATACATTCTTTTTTTTATTTCCTGTAAAGTACTTGCAAATTCCTCATAGTTTTTTTCTATGAATTAATTATGATTAAATAGCTAAATTGTTTATTACACATATATTGAATTTCAATGAGTTTTTTTTTTGTTGAAATATTCAGATTATTAACGAACTTAAAATCATCTTAAAAGGTATTTCCAGAGCATAATTCACATTGCCGACCTTATTCGCAGTATATATATAACATTATGTTATCATTGTCGCACTTTGGCGATTCTCTCTGGAGCATAAAGCAAAGGCGGAAATGAGCACGCAATGTGCATTGATGAGATTGACTTCATTAGCAGCTGCTGGAGCAAGCAGTGATTGTTTTTTGGTTTCAATCAAATCAGCAGCAGTTGGAGCCGGGACTGGTGCAGGAATGTTATAGGTAGAGGTATAGGGATCCGAATCGGAATAGGGATCGGGATTGGGAGGCAAAGAAAAACTGTTCCAGCCCCGAGGACAATTAGTGCGAATGCTAATGAAAGCATGGCATGAGAGCGAAAAAGAAGTACAAAAAAAAAAAAAGAAAAACAAAAAACAAGAGAGGGGGCTATCCCCCTTGTGCCTGGTCCCTGGCATACTTCATTAGGTTCCGAATCAGAGTTTGAATCGGAATAAGAGGTCCCCCAGTCCTCCAGACGCAGCAGCTCCAGCCACTCATAAATGCCGGGGTCCGGGCTCCAATTAGAATCAACTCATAAAGCAGCGGCACAGTGGTGCAAGAATGTTCTAAAAATGTTAATTCAATTAGGGAAAGGGAACTTAAAATAAAATAAGATGGATTTGATATATGTTTTGATTTAATAAGGGGTGGAAATTCAAAATAAAAAAAGATGGTTTTTAGAAATATTCTAAGCAAATTAGGTTTTTGGTACTTAAAATAAAAATCATCTTATTTGCATTAAACTAAAACCAAAATTCTGAAATAATATATAATGGCTGTATCTCTATGCATATAAAAATATGTTGAAAAACAATTTTCTAAGACAATTGTTGGGAAAATAAAACATCAAAAATATAAAAGCTTGGCTAAAAATACATAAATTTGAATTCGGAAAACTGTTCTGAGTTAGTTTTTATAAGGTTAATAAATCTGCATACTGAATTTCAAGTTATTATTGTTAAATTTTGACTAAAATTATAATACCCAGCAAGGGTATAAATACTAGGGTAATAATTACTTTAAATATTATACAAAGAAAATTACCTTTCTCTATCCACCATGTATTAAATTAATTAATTTAAATTTAAAAGAAATAAAATTACCAATAAAATTCTGAAGTTTTTAGCTCCTTAAACCACTGTCCCTCCTCCGGCTAATTAGGTTCCATTTGAATTCGGAGAGCGAGCTGGGGCGCCTCTTGATGTCTCACGCTCATTGGATGGTTCATCCATCTTCGGATATATTCCTATATCTTAATACCAGGCCCAGACTCCGTATTTATCATCGGTTCGTTTCGTTTTCGGTCTCGGGTCGTCGGTGCATCACTCTCGTTTGTCGCTGGCCGCCCCATTCGTGATAATAAAGATTTATGTCTGGGCTGTGTTTGGGAAATTCCAGGAGTCCGTTTATCGGAAATGCTGTTGTTTCTTATTATTATTTTTGGTGGCTCTTTTTCGAAAGAGATGAATGCATTTTTAATTACCGCTGCGCTGACCTATAATTTTCGTTTGCCAGGTTTAAGGTTTAAGTTCGTTTTCTTTAATTCTCCCTTTTGGGGTATTCTGCAAAAGCCGTCTTTTCTAGATGGAAAATAAAAATCCGATTCATGGGCATATGCATACATATTTGATACAATTCTCTAGCACAATTTCTGGCAATATTTAATCGGGGTCTCCTTCCACACAGTTGTAAATTATGACAGCCAAAAAAGTGAAGGGAGAAAGAAAAAGAAAAAAAAACAGACATACACCCGCACCCATAAAATATTAGCCTTAGCCCCTCACATAATTCACATGGCACACATAGTGGCTTAGTTTCCCTGGACCTAGGCTTCTTCTGAATCATTTTCTTTCGGCAAGGAAAGGAAAAGTCAAGGAAAAGGCGGCTAAAAGTGCTATGAATGGAATGAAAAATAGCCGACAAATGATCATTTTGATCTGTGCAATTGATGGCGATCGGTTTTGTGTGGGGTTTTTAATTACATAGGGGAGAAATTTATTAAAATTGTATATATAAAAAAAGATATCCTGAATATTTTGAATTATTAAGCTAACAGGGTATAAGCCTTGGTCTTATAGGTAATCCCCAAAAGCCGAACAGAACCCACTTCCCATCGATATATTACGCATTCATCTTCATTAGCCGACCACTCGTGTACTCGTATTCTCACCCAAAGAGGAGAGTAGCCGGCAAATGGGAATAAAATGTTTCAATTGTCATTTGTTGCTGTTTCTAATTCTGTAGTTGCAATTGCCTGCATTGCAGCAGGTCGTAAATTTATTGCAAATAAATTTATAGCATTTGCAGCGAGGTCACCACCCATGCCCCATGCCCCATACCCCATGCACCATGTCCCAGGCTCCATGCCCCATCAGTTTCCTCGTCTGTCACATGGCTAACGTCCGACATCCGACAGAGAATTGGCTCAAAAAATTGAAATCCCGCAAAGTTTTTGGGGAATTTCCAGCTGCAGCTTGTGTAAATGGTGGGGATTCCCTTTTTGCATTGCGTATTCCGTATTTCGTATTTCGTATATCGTAGTTCGGAGTTCGTTCCCATGCATATTAAGTTGTCCTTGTTGTCCTTTTGCTGAGCTCATCCGAATGCACCACAATTATTTCAGCTTGTCACAGAAGTCACAGAGAAAGGGGGCGATTTTCCGGGCGATCGGAAGGGAGGGTGGCTGCTTCCTGGGCGTCCAGGACAAAGGACAAAAGGAAAAACTGCGGAGGCTGCTCCTAGCCAGAACAACTTGTGAACTTTGCAAATTGAAATTAATTACTCTGCCAGACAAGTGCAGCTGCAAAAACTCCGCTGTCCATGAATGAAATGCCACAAAGCGAAGAATGCGCAATCGAAGACCGTCAAGAAATCTTCTGTTTTTTGCTCTTACATTTTCCAAGGAAGCCATCGATGGGATTATATATTTTAATTCAAAACTGGGTAGGCTCTGTTGTGTCCTCGTTTTCCATAAATTAAAATCAGAGAGTATTCTTCCCAATGGCGGTGGATTTTTTTTTAAATACTTCTTCACATTGCATGAACTCTTCAGTTTTCTTGTAAAGTCAGTAATCAGAAATACTCGTAAAGAATATATTTCGGGGTCAGAAATGACTCTGAGTTGTGAACTTCTAATTAAAATTATAAGCCGTTTAAGGGTATAAAAATATATAACTTGAGTTATATACAAAATGTTAATGATTTCAGAATTATAGATTTAATGAAATCGTATCATAGACATATCATGATATACCTGCCGCAGCAACATTTGAAATGAATCAAGACAATTTAAGAAAGTATATTTCGATATCTTCTTACATAGCTACTCTAAGGTCTATATAAATATTTTGCAATTTAATTATTTTAAATGTAATATTTAATTCTCCAAATTAAGCTCTTAACTGTTCCTCAGTTCCTCAAAATTCCCCCAGTTCGTGAAAGACTTTTGCTCGAAGTGTACTCGATTTCCTCCTGGCGGAGCCCGTTTTATATAGTTTCGCCCCGGCCGAGAGCAACTAAATTAAAATTATTTCAACTCGAGTGGATGCGAACGAGAAAGAGTCTTCGTCTTCGGCAAATAACGGAGCCATTAAAACCAGTTGCAAAGAGGGTTAACCGACGGCAATGGCGGGGCGCCGGGGAGCCACTCGAGGAGGAGCATCCCTGATTTTGATTGCTGTTTTGCAGCCGCTCGACGATGTTTTTGTCGTATCAAATTATAAATACTTATGAGCCCCACAGACTTCAAGCGAAGCGGCAGATGCGTCGAATGAGCCCCGAAAACTTAAGAGGGGCAAAAACAGATCTTAAAGCGTTTTATGTTTGGTATATATGGGGGCTAGGGTTTGCATCAATTTAATTTGACCCTGAAAGTGTAATAAATGTGTTCAGAGACTTCTGGGGACTCTCGAAAGGTTTCTATTTAATATATATTTTAAAGATTTAAGAGCCTAAAAAATTCAGTTAATTTATCTTGAGGCTAGCAAACTAGGAGATACTCGCACACTCGCCCAGAAAGGAAGTCAACAAGTGCAAAAGTCAAACAATTAAAAACTCAATTAGCGCCATATTGAAAAGCTGCCAATCATTTGTCCCTTAGAAAACCCATACATACAGATACATTTGTAGCTATGTATCTATGAATGTGCCTTTGTGTCCATGTGTTGGCTTGTTTGTTTGCATTGGGCGCCGCAAATTGGTCAAAAGTACAAAAATATCAAAGACAGAACGAGAAATCAACAAAAAATATTGCGAAGGCAGGGGAAAAGCACAAAAACAGAAGGCAGACATAGGAAAAATCAAACAAAAGGCAAAGGCAAATAGCAAACCTCACAAATAGAGCGTGAAATTGACAAACAAAACATACACACACTCACACACACAGGACAAAAACAAACACTAAATAAAAAACGGAATCGTAAAAGCTCCATAGAAACTGCGTCAAAAAAAAAAAAACTAAAATAAAAGGCTGCCAAATCCAGAAACTAAAACTAAAGGGAAATATATAACAATACTCCTACTACTACCAACTACAATTCAAAATAGTTTGACCGAGCCAGCAAAAAAAAAAGAATAAAGTGTCATGTAGAAAATAAAAATAATGGAGGGGAGAGAGGGGTAAATTGAGGAAGAAATACCGAAAGATACATTTGTATCTCTAGCCAGAGCATATGACAAAAGCCCTTGTCCAGCAATTGAATGGAAAGCCAAACGAATGCGGGGGCAGTTGGGAAAACACATGAGATAAAATGAGGAAAACTATTTACTGTGCAAGGGAATTTTAAGCAATAAAAGAAAAAAGCGTGGAATTTATTTGTTATTTATTTTTGTTTAAATTTTAATAAGCTAATAATAAAATAAAATGTGTTTCTTACTTGTATTTATGTTCAAGTGAGTATAACGTTTTAAAAGATATA
>JAEIHY010018169.1:0-29290 GCA_018904565.1 Drosophila tsacasi | reverse complement strand
GCCTGGTGGAATCGCAGCCACGGGCGTGAATTTAAGGACCTTCACATGATCCGGTTCGTCTTGGGCCAGCACCTTATCGAAGTATTTCTCGTTGATCCAATCGGGAATGATCAGATGTTCGTTGGGATTCACAATCTCATCAGCCATAATTTCATTCCTGAATCTCCTTTGAAATGAACCGCTCACTACACCTGTCCGTCAAGAACTGAATCGTTACAAATGTTCGCTCAGGTTTTATAGGGTCTTACGGGGCTCGTTATCAAAAACTAATTTCATTATGTGACGAAACACTTTCAAGTTGCTCGCTTGTGCTTAAAATTATTAACGATGCATTTGTGTCAATCATGCAAAATTGATAATACAGATTCTTATAATTTGTGGGTTTGCGTTTTAATAATTTCCGGTTTTTGGCTTCTAATTACTTAAAAACTTTGGCTTGTGATTATTTGATGGCTAATAACAGTAATGACAGAATTGTTTTTATTTGCGGAAAATAACCGATTTGATATTTATCTGGTGAATGGGTAATCTAAGTCTTGTCCAGGTAACGCTTAACATTACTCGAGTCACTTCTGTTTGGCACTCAATAAAAACTTAATTTCGTAAATCTTATCTTCAGTTTATTTTCAGTTATCATTTTAATACTTATCACACATCGTAATCTTCATAGTTAAGAATACCCTTATTGTAGAGGAAGGGATACAGGTCCTTCATGACGCTGCCAAAGGCGGGATTCGATAGCATTCGCAGTCGAAGGCTTTCACCCTCCTCTGTTTCCGCGGACAAGTTGTGCAGATTGCTGTCCTTGTCCGTGGGAAACAGGATTATGGGCAGGTGATTCAAAAGGCTGAAAAAAGCTATAAGAGAATATTTGTTAAAAAATAGAAGATAACTATTTATAACCAAAATGTACCGTAGAAAGAGTGGGTCTTCTTGTACATGGAACTCTGTAGTTCTCTGAGCTGGGGCAAATGCTTCTTGAACTTCAGCACCTTAAGGCATTCCACTAGGCGGTCCCAGTATATCCTGACAAAGTTCTCGAACTCCTTCAACCGTAAATCCGTGGCAGCCGATAGGATGATAAAGAAGAGCAGGTCCTTTGCCGGACTGCCCCACATAGTAATCTGGAAGTCGATGAGGATGAGCTGGTCAAGCTTGCCGTCGGGAAGGTATCTGGTCATCAGGTTACTTGACCAGAAGTCCCCATGGTTGAGGACATTGAACTCATTGGGATCCAAGTCTAAGGTACTGAGACACTGTGCCCAATACTGCTCGGTGGTGGGCTAAAAGAAATAAGGAAGAAAGGATAAATTGCGGTAAGAATAAATAGTTTCAAATATTCAGTCCTTACAAAGGCTTTAACGTATTTCTCGACGTCCTCCATGCCCCAGGTCAGCATAGCTTTCTGGAAGGACTTCGCCTTGAGATTAAACCCATCTACGTGGAACTTCTTAACATCTCGGGTGACGAATCCTTCCAGAAATTCCTTGGGATACGGACCATTCTGTTCCTCGTACACTGCACTGGCCGCATGGTACTCCGCCAATTTGTGCAGCGCCCTCGTCATATGCTCCATGTCCATGCCCTTTGTACGATCTACATTCTTGAACTGCTTTACGCTGAGATCCTCAAAGATAAAGTGGATGTCCCCATCGCTCTCCTCGGTGTGGAGGCATTTGGGTGCCAGTTGGATATCCCATCCGGCATTCTTGTAAAGTGCCTCAAAAGCTGGCAGATATGTCTCGTACATTTTGGCCTCTTTGGGGAAAAGCCCGAATTCGTTGACGTCATTTCCTCCACGCTCATCCGGAAGCATTGTCTTAAAGATGTACGTCTTGGTTTTGACACTGCCATCTGGGGAAGGTTTTATCAATATCAATTGAATTAGCCGTTATAATCGTTTACACAACCAATAACCACTATCTTTTCCGTATTTTAGCAATAGTTATACAACATTTCCACATATGGTTATCTCCAATTCACCTTTCATTTCCAATTTGATATAGATTCGCAGCATGGTCGAGGTGAAGTTCTCGCCTGGTGGAATCGCAGCCACGGGCGTGAATTTAAGGACCTTCACATGATCCGGTTCGTCCTGAGCTAACACCTTCTCGAAATACTTCTCGTTGATCCAATCGGGAATGATCAGATGTTCGTTGGGATTCACAATCTCATCAGTCATAGTTTCGTTTTGGTCACAACCTCTCCCGGCACCTGCTTGTCCAGAACTGAATTTTTTACAAATGAACGAGGGAGCTTTGGCTTTTATTGGGGTTTCTTATCATCACCGAATTTCACATCAGTTTGTCTTTAAAATTACCGTAATATTAGTATACCTTATTAAGCTTGCTAATAATTTTATAGATTTTATTTGAACTTACAAAGTTTTAAGCTATTTACACTAGTGATTACGGGTCTCCATTAGGAGTTTCATTTAATGAAATTTGTTAAGGTTTTTATTTCAAGTTAATTGCTTTTATTTAGGAAGAGTATTCATTGGCTAGAAAAACAATATTTTTGACCTTGCCAATCAACAATGAGCAATTGACAGAAGGCTTGGCGTTACCCCACGTGCTTGATACTGAGTAATCAGTATTTATTTGCGATACTCTATAAACTGTATCAAGAGTATTAATTTTGATATGAACAACAAACATTTCAATTGTATAATTTCACCACAACATCATAAATTTATAATCTGAACTTTGTTGATACAGGAAGAAAGCGTGCATAGCTAGGGAAATACTATATATATTTAATTCGTTGCGCGTATGCGAATATATACAGTGTGTTCCTTAGAGAACCTTTTTGCACAGTCATGAACAGTACGACGATCGTTAGAGATAGTAATTACTTTCCGGGGCTTTCGTTTTGTTTGTTTTCATATCTCAAAACACAAGTGTAGCCAGTCATCGTGATGGTTTGGACTGGCCTGAGGCGTCATCAGCCAAAAGTTTGATCAGTTCGTTGAAAAAGCTGAATGACTTAATAGGGTTCATTAGAGACCGATTAAAAAATACCTTTAAAAATGTCATAGTTCGTTTTAATTAAAGATATATTTTTATATATTCCAGAACCAAGATTAATTGTATATATGTATCTGAGATCCATTTTTATTCGTAGTCGTCAAAGTTGAAGATTCCCCGATTGTAGAAAAAGGGATAGATCTCCCTCATGAGACTACAAAACGAAGGATTTGTAAACAGACGCAGACGAAACTTGTCACCTTCCTCGTCGTCCCTCATGAGGGAATGCAAGTTTGACTCCTTGTCCGAGGGGAATTGTATCACAGGCAAGTGATTGAAGATGGCAATGAAGGCTGAATAAGTATAACTTTATATATTTTTAAAGACTTAAGTGGTTTAAGTTTTCCTACCGTAGATAGTATTGTTCTCCTGATACAAGGACGTTTGAAGATCGCGTAATTTGGGCAGGGGCTTCTGGTACTTCAATAGCTTCAGGCACTCCACCAGCCGCTCCCAATAGATCCTCACAAAGCTATCAAACTCCTTGAGCTTGATATCCCTAGCCGCCGAGAGGGTGATGAAGAACAGAAGATCCTGGGCAGGACTACCCCATTTGCATATCTGAAAGTCCACCATGATGACTTCATCGATGTCGCCGTTGGTCAGATAGTTGCACATCAGATTACTGGACCAGAAGTCGCCATGGGTAAGCGTATTGAAGGCCTTGTGATCTGCAGTGAGATTGCTTTCGCACATTTTTACATACTGCTGTACCGTGGGCTATGGAATGGAATATCCTTGATAATACATCATCTTAAATGGTAATGAAGGTGACTTACAAAGCTTTTGATGTACTTCTCCTGATCCTCCAAGCCCCACCCGGCCATGGCCTTGTGATAGGACCTGGCTTTTACATGGAAACCCTGTTCGTGATGCTCAAGTTTGTCCCTGGCAATGAATCCTTCTTCGAACTCATCGGGATAAGATCCATTTTTCTCCGCATAAACAGAGGCCGCTGCATGGAATTCAGCCAGTTTTCGTAGAGATCGCTTCATGTGGGCGAGGTCCAGACCCTGAATGCGATCTGCATTCCTGAACTGTTTCACTCCCAGGTCCTCAAACACAAAGTGGATGCCATTCTCGCGCTGATCGGTATGCAGACACTTGGGCGCTAGCTGAATCTCCTCTCCAGCGGCACGGTAGAGCTCCTCGAAGGCGGGCAGGTAGGTCTGGTACATCATGAGTTCCTTGTCGAAGATGCCAACCTCACGAATCTCCTTGCCGCCACGTTCCTCCGCCAGCATGGTTTTGAATATATAAGTCTTGTGTTTGGTAGTGCCTGCAGAGAAGGTCAAATATTTAACACAATTAGGAACGGTTTTATATTTATTTTTTAATTTTGTAAGGTATTTAGATCTTCACAGTTTATTCTAGAATAGGATTTGATATAACTTTTATAAGATTTGTATATCTTTTTTTTCTATAACCATCGTTCTTACTTTTTATTTGAAAATCAATGTGGATTCGCAGCATAATAGAAGTAAAATTCTCGCCTGGGGGAATCGCAGCCACCGGCTTGAAGTTTAGTATCTTCTCATACTCCGGCTCATCTTTCTGCAGAACTTCCTCGAAATATTTCCCATTTATCCACTTGGGTATCTCCAAGTGCTCATTGGGATTAATGATATTATCTTTGCAGTTTGCCATATTTTGCTATCTTTGTGATGCTGGCTATCCAGAGTTTCTCTTTCGACTGAGTCGGTGACGCTCTTTTCACAGTTTTAAAATTGACACTGTGCCAGATCATGGATAAAAGTAGTTTAGAGTTAAGAGAGAGCTTTTTTAATTAATCATTTCGTTAGTTGTCAGCTTGACTCAGCGGTTTACGGTTTTAACGAAAATAATGTATTAGCCGAGGGAACTTTGAAAAGCTTTAAAGCTCAAATAATTAAGAGAGTGTGCGCGTGGGTAGCTCCCATCAAACCTTTTTTGGTCAGGTGTTGCTCGAAGAGCCAGTGAAAACAATAAACTGATAATAATTTCGCCAAGCTAAAAGTTTATTACATTTACAGAAAGCTCCATTCAAAAGTGTTTAAATTGAACAAACTCTACCATATCGAAGTTAGTTTACTATAAGAGCTGTTCCAACAACATGGCCGAGGAAAGTTTTAATGCCGACGAATTGAATACGCCAGAATGGATGAACCTTCAGTTTATTACCGAAGTACTGACTGGCCATGAAAAGGCGCCTGAACTCAAGGTGATTGACCTCACCTTTGGGCCAGCCAGTGCCAAGGGCGATCACTATGCCAGCATAATGTTCCGGGCCAAGGTGAAGTACAGCACCCAGAAGGGTGAGTTCACCAAGTCGCTGATCATCAAAACAATGCCCGAGGAGGAAGGTCTCAAGAAGGACATGTTGGCCGATTCTCCTCTGTTCAAAACTGAGATTGGCATGTACAGCAGGGTCCTGCCGGAGTGCGAGCGGATCCTTCGGGAGGTGAATGACGATACCAGACTGTATGTGGACTGCATCTATCACAGCCTGAGCCCGAAGCAGGTGATCATCTTCGATGATCTCGTGGAGATGGGCTACGCCGTGGTGCGTCGTTGGCTGACGCAGGAGGAGATTTGTAGTGCCTACGGCAAGCTGGCCAAAATCCAAGCAATTAGCATGAAAATGATTAACGAGGTGAGAGATTATTAGACTAAAATGTCGCTTTCCTTCACACAATTCTTATTAAATTTTTCCCCCATAATGCAGCGCCCAGATTATCTGAAGGACTTTAAGAACGGAATGTGTGAAATGCCCGGCCTGATTGACAGTCCCATTATAACCGGCGGCATGGCTCCGTTTATTGAATTATTGGCCAGCAATCCAGAACTGAACAAATACCAGGCGTACTTCGAGAAGATAAAACTCCATTACAAGGACCGACTACGGGAGACCATGCAGGAGTATCGTACGAATCCCCAGCCAGAAGGATACTACGTGCTCTGCCATGGGGACTACCATTCCCGGAATATGATGTTCAAGAACAACAAGGAAACGGGGGGCTTCGAGGACTGCATGTTGCTGGACTTCCAGGGCTGCAATGTCACTCCCATGGCCGTGGATCTTATATACTCCATCTACATGCTGATGGGGCCGGAGCAGCGAGCTGAGGAACTGGAATGTCTGTTGAAGTACTACTTCACGGTTCTGCTGGAGACTCTGCGAAAAATCGGTTACCAGGGAAAAATGCCCACACCCCTCGGATTCTGGGCGCAACTGAAGCGGCACAGATATTATGGTTAGTGGGGTAGTTTTTTGGTAAATATTGAAATTAATTAATTTCTTTTCAGAGTTCCTCATGGTCAGCACTTTCCTGCCCGTTTCTGTGGGTCTCAGAACGTACAACTTTGACATAGAGGAAATGCTTTACAACGATGAAACCAAGAGGAAATGCTATCAACTCAAAGAATATGTCGAAGATGCCAAAAAGATGCTGGAGAGATTCGAAAGATCGGGTTATTTTGAGGATCTGTGAGAAATCTAATATAATAAATAGAGTATTTTGTTGAAAAGCTTACAAGCAAGTTAATTCTCTTTTATTGTTACTCAGTGTTTGTAAACAGAAAAACAGCTCCTCTCTCTTTCTGAAAATATATACAATATTTGTATATTAGAAAGTCAAACAAATCCGCAAGCTGGTTGCTATAGCAACCTTGAAATTCTACGGATACTCTCTTCGCCTGCTCAGAGAGAAAACAAACTGAAAGCTCTTATCTATCTCAACGCTCAAAGCTCATCGTATCTCTTGCATTCCGAATTGAAATTCTCTTTTGGAAAACCACTTAAAATTATTGCAATTGAACGAGCTTTGGCCAGTTGACTCTCTTTGGGTGAACGAAAAGCAACAAGTTAGTAATTGAAATGTCTGAAAGTACCGATAACATCGCATACAACGAAGATGAGTTGGTGCCACCCGGATGGTTAGACAAAAACTTCATCACGGATGTCTTGAGCAGACATGAAAAGGCACCTGAACTCCAGGTAACCGATCTTAGCTTCTCGCCGGCATGCTTTAAGGGAGAGCACTATGCCAGCATCATGTTTCGGGCCAAAGTCAAGTATTCCACAGAGAAGGGTGACTTTGACAAGTCGCTGATTATAAAAACGATGCCCGAGGAGGAGGGTCACAAGAAGGATTTGATCGGGAGCTCCCCGCTCTTTAAAACCGAGGTGGGAATGTACTCCAAGGTCCTGCCCGAGCTTGAACGGATTCTCCGCGAGGCCGGAGCTCATACGAAACTCTGTGCGGATTGCATATATCACAGTCTGGAACCGCGGAAGATACTCATCTTTGAGGATCTTAAGGAGTCGGGTTTTCATGTGCTGAGGAATCGGGATGCGAGCGAAGAAGAATTGTATCGCGCCTACTTTAAGCTGGCGAAGTGGCATGCAGCCAGCCTGAAACTGCAGGAGGAGGTTAGTTACACATGATAACTTTATTTCCTTTTCATACTAGTACCCCTTGTAGCAACCACATTTCCTCGATGAATATACCCACGGACTCTTAGATATGCCGCAAGTCATGCAGGAGTCCTTCATGAAAACCGGAATGCCTTATTTTGTGGAGCTCCTGACCAAAGAGCCAGAGCTTAGCAAGTACAAATCCTATTTCGATGGTATAAAGCCTGATTTCCTGGAACGACTCACGGCAGAGTGGAAGGACCTTAGAGATAAATCCAAGGTAGACCAGTACAGGGTACTTTGCCATGGAGACCTCCACCTACGCAACATGATGTTCCAGTACGAGGAGGGATCCTTTAAGGAGTGCATGCTGCTGGACTTCCAGATAAGCCACCTCTTTCCGCTGACCGCAGATCTGGTTTACTCGATATATATGCTTATGGATCCATATCATCGTTGGAAGTTCTGGGATGATATTCTTTATTATTACTTCTTCGTTTTCAGGAATACTCTTGAGAAAATCGGTTACAAGGGTGAAATGCCCACAGCAGAGGGGATGTGGGAGCGCCTTGACCAGCACAAATACTATGGTTAGTTCTTTGCTTGTGTATTTTCATTAACCTTCAATAATTTTATTTTCCGGAATACCTCAGAATTCTTCTTCATAAGCACTTTCCTACCTTTGATGTGGGCTCTTAGGGAGACTTCTGTTGACTTTGGCGAACTTCTACAGGATGACGAAAAGCGTCGAAAATGCTATTTCTCTAAGGGTTACATCGAGGATGTCAAAAAAATACTATTTCGAAAGGATTTATGTGGATTCTTTAAAGATGTATAGAAAACTTTTCAACTTTTCAAAAAAAATGTTATATACTTCTTAGATCTACATACGAAGATATCCGTGTAAACCAAACATTTACCTATTTACCAGTTATTTAAGAAACCTATATTGGTTTCTTAACTAATACTAATATAAAAAAAAAAAACAATAAATAGAATACTCTTCTTTGTAATGTGAAATATTAAATAAGAAAGTGGGGATATTTTTTTAAATATATGATGCAACTATTTAGTGTGAGGAAATTTGCCAATTATTCATATGTCGAAATTTACTTTTGGTGTAGAATTTCTTTTACGCTTAAAGTAATATCTGTTTCCCACAACTGAGAAAAAGCATTGATACTTTATGATTTCACAACAAGCCCAAAGCTCGTTTATAACTGAATAGTCAGTCACAGCTTTAGCAAAGCCCAAACATATTGCGTTTCAAATTGAAACTCTCTCTCTGGAGTCCATATAAGAAAATGCAGTAAGTGAGATTGGTTCAGTTTGCTCTCCATAGTCAAAAGAAACACAAACGTTTGTTAACAACAACAACAATGGCAGATAACACTGATAACAGCCAGTTCAATCCCGATGAATTGGTGGCACCCAAATGGCTAAATGAAAACTTCATCACGGAGGTGCTACGAGACCATAAAAAGTCGCCTCAACTCAAGGTAACCGATCTTAAGGTCTCACCGGGCTGCCTCAACGGAGATCACTATGCCAGCATTATGTTCCGGGCCAAGGTGAAGTATTCCACAGAGAAAGGGGACTTCGACAAGTCATTGATCGTCAAAACAATGCCCGAGGAAGAGGGACGAAAGAAGGAGTTGCTCAAAAGTTCCCCCATTTTCAAGACGGAGTTGCGAATGTACTCCGAGGTGCTGCCCGAGTTTGAGAGGATCCTCCGCCAAGCAGGAGATCGTACGAAGCTATTTGCGGATTGCTTATACTACAGCCTAGAGCCTCACCAGGTGCTCGTCTTCGAGGATCTAGTGGAAAGCGATTACTTTGTGCTCAGGGATCGCGAATCAACCCTGGATGAAGTGCAACGCGCCTACTTAAAGCTCGCCAAGTGGCATGCAGTAAGCCTGAAAGTGCAGCAAGAGGTGAGCAAAAATATAAAATTGAATTTTCTCTATTTAAAGATCTTGTACCTTACAGCACCCTTCTTGTCTCAAAGACTTAAACCAAGGACTTTTCGAGCTGCCAAACATCCTGCAGGAACCGTTGATGGCGAACGGAATAACCTATTTTATGGATCTTCTGAACGAGGAGACCGATCTTAACAAGTATAAGCCGTTCTTCGAGGGCATCCGAGAAGATTTTTTACAAAGGCTAAACGGAGAGTGGAAGGACCTACGGGAAAATCCCAGAAATGACCAGTACTGGGTGCTCTGCCATGGAGATTTCCATCTTCGCAACATGATGTTCAAGTACCAAAAGGGATCTTTCGAGGACTGCATGCTGCTGGACTTCCAGCTTAGCAGTCTTTTCCCACTTACAATAGACCTGGTTTACTCTTTATATCAGTTCCTGGAGCCCGAGTATCGCTGGAAGCATTGGAAAGATCTGATGAACTATTACTATGTTGTCTTCGAGGATGTTCTGAAGAGAATCGGTTACAAGGGGGAAATGCCCACCCAAACGGGTTTCTGGCAACGCCTGCATCAGCACAAGTATTATGGTAGTTTATTCCTAAACTTTTTGAATCAATCAGTTTTATATCCATTCTAACACCTGCAGAGTTCTTCCTGGTGAGCACCTTCCTACCCTTGCAGTGGGCCCTGAGAGATAAATCTCTGATCTTTAGCGATGTGCTGGAGAATGAAGAAAAGCTAAAAAAGCTATACTTTTCTGAAGGTTACATTAAGGATGTAAAAATATTGCTGGCTCGATTTGAAAAGTTGGGCTATTTTAAAGATAATTGAAGACAGATTTGATGATGGAGATCAGATGCTAAACAGATGCTATTATACAGGTATATAGAGATTTTATAATAATTTGTATATCCTTAGAACAATTGTAATTAAATGAACCATACATTAAAAAGACTAATTTGTTTGTTCCTAAAGCTATAAAGCTCTTATATATAAAAAAAAACTAGCTTTGCATTAACATTTGGGTCATCAACCCATGTCAACAAATGTTTTGAAAAAATAAACAAGCTACATTTTAAGCTCATTTGAATCGCTAATTTCCATCTGACTATGGTCAGTGAGATGGAAGTCTGATGAATGAGAATTATTTGCGTGTTCCTAATTATAAAACCACTGTCGCGGGCAATTAAAGCCCCATTCATGACGCAGCTTTAGTTTCGCTCAATGCCAAATGTGTTTGGGGTGCAATTATCAGTCCCAATGTTTTCGACTGATTAAATGTAAACAAATAATAGGGTAAAGATATGGTGTGGTGAAAATCGATATCAACAAGTGTGGAGAAAAGTTTGCGGTCACAGATATATATTTCAAAGAGTTGTTCGGAACCCAACTTCGAAATTATATTCTGCCTTATTCACGCATGGTTAGCACTTTGTCTACGTTTTATTTGTGGTAATTAATTACTAATTATTGAAGCGATAACGTCTATATAAAAAAATAAATACGCAGTGGTGTTGACACCTACGTCACTAGTTTGTGATTTTACGCCCACAAAAACATTTCAGAGTGTAGTTCGCACTTTAATAAAAACGTTTCGCATTCAAAGTTTTCTCTGTCTGAAGCTAAAAAAACCTCGCAGTTCAACGCAAACCTAGTCAATTTTAGCCAGTCATCATGATTGTTTACCACGATGATGACAAGACAAAGTCGTGTCTGTCCAAAGCTCAACCCACCTTTTTTTACAATAGACATTTTCAGACTTCTATTTAAATTAAATAAAAACTTGTATTTATTTCCTTGCTCTTATGATATATGATATCACAATAAATTGGCTAAATTCTAAGAAGGCTTCGGAGCCTACGCGGATTTCCAAATCCCCTTGTTTTTGAAAAACGGCAGCAGCACCTTCATGGCATTGGCATAGTAAGGATTGATGAATGTCCTGTAACGCAGGGCATCGGCCTCGGGTCCTGGGGCCATCATCATTTTCATATTGGCGTCCTTATCGGTGGGCATAAGGGTGGCCACCATCACACCCATGGCTGTGAGGGGTCCTGAAGCGAATAATTATATTATTTGTATAAGTAAGATAAACTAAACTAATTCACTTTAATTTGTGGAATTTCGCTTACTTATCGATTTCACGGTATTTTCTCTGTTTCAGATAAATAAATTTCATGAAAACTCACCCCAGAAGCCGTATTTCAGCATCATAACGTGGAGATCCCTCAAGGATGGAATAGGCTTCGAGTACTTTAGAAGCTTCAAGCAATCCACCAGGCGTTCATGATAGATCTGAATAAAATGGTCGAACTCCTTGACCTTAATGTCCAGTGCGGCGGAGGTGGTGATCAGGTACCACAGGTCCTGGGCCGGAGTGCCCCACTTGCCGATCTGCAAGTCCACAAAAATGGTTCTGTCGATCTCGCCGTTGTCCTTGTAGTTGAACATGATGTTATTCGACCAGCAGTCGCCGTGGTTCAGAACATTGAACTCGCTCTCGTCCACCTGGTTGACTTTCAAGGCTTCCTCGAACACCTCCATCGGACTCCACATACTCGCTATATACTTGTCGACGTGCTCCATTTCCCACTCGCCCATTGCCTTAAGAAACTGCACCTGGCGCATCTCGCCCAGCTTCTCGAAGAGATCGCGGCTCTGCTCGCTGTACATGGACATGGAGTACATCTGATCGAAGGGGCCATTGATCTCTCTGACTAGAGCGGAGGCGGCATGGAACTCAGCCAGTTTCTGGAGCACTCGTCGCATGTGATCCATATCGAAGCCCTTGAGGCGATCGGCGTTCTTGAAGTGCTGACGACTTAGATCCTCAAAGACCAGGGTAATAAGTTCAGCGGAGGTCTCCACATGGAGGCACCTAGGCGCCAGTTCGATGTCCAACCCAGCCTCCTTGTAGAGCCTCACGAACTGCGGTATGTGCACCTCGTACATCTTCTTCTCCTTGGGGAACAGGCCCATGCCAGCGATCACATCCGCTCCACTGTCGGCCTCCAGCATGGTCTTGAGGATGTACGAGATTTTCTTTTCGTTGCCATCTGAAAATTATATTTATATTTTAGGAATCTCTTTCAATTAATTTAAATATTCTCTTACCTTTCAGCAATACATCCACAATAACCCTGATCATAATGGAGGTGTAGTTCTCCCCTGGCGCTGTGGCCGCAATTGGGACAAAACTGATGATTTTGTCGAAATTCGGAACATCCTTTTCGAGAATCGGCAGGAAGTAGTCCTCGTTAACCCACTTTGGGATGTGTAAATACTCGTTGGGATTGACGGGCTTTTCCGAGCTGCTGTTTGGCGACATGCTGAGGTGGCTGCATTCAGAAAAATCAATTAATTGTCAGACAACGGAAACGATCAACGGACCCAAGATCAAAGCAATTAAACTATTATTTAAAAAGAGAAAACTCGATGTTATGTGAGCACGAACACGTGGGAACAAAGTCTAGCATTGTCGACGGTATTCACTTTCTTTTCAATATATTTAAAGGCAGATAATTAATTATACCTTCACTCTTAAATTATTTAAAACTGGACTGCATAAATTATAAACTGGTTGGGTCTCTACTGAAAAACGTTTAAAAATAGATTTATTAGTTAATACTTCAATTTTGAAATCTAAATATATCTGTTATGGTTTAATTATTAAATGAAAATCTCGTATATTAAAATTTAGCAACTTTCTTTTTAGCTGATTCAAATTGAAAAAGCACACTTGAACTTGAACTCATAGGTGAACTTGCTTCCACAGATTTGAGCTCTAAGCACAGCGTAAGTTGCACTTAAAATATTCCGAATTTGAAGTAGATTTTAAGCCAGTTTCCGCATGCAATTTAAGCACAATTTCTCCCCAGATTTTGCCCACAAAAAGGGGGGGTTCCTTCAATTGTTATTTATTACTGACCGACTTTTTGGAGATAAATAATTTGAATGAAGATTTCCTCGGGGAGGCGGACACTGCTGCGGCGTGTCCGGCGATTTCTAACGACAAACAAATACTGAGCAGTCCGCTGGAATCCCATTCATTTTTATACCCAAAAAGACGAGCGCGCGGCAAGGTGAACTGTTTGTGTGCGGCTCTCTGATAAAGCAAACGGGTTTAAGTCTAGGCGGTATATAAATCGGTGGGGTGGGGTTGAGCGTTAGGAACGGAAATAAATAGAACAAAGTTTAACAATGAAAACGCGTAATCGCTTCCTTTATCTCTGTAGTCCCTAATAATCGTAAAATACCTCACCCGGGGACCCATTCGAAGCTAGATTCAATAATTGAAAATATTGGGAAATGGTTATTGTTTGTCGAGAAGGCACCCACCCATACGTTATCATTAGTGAGTGTATGTAAGTCTTTATTTCTAAAATAATAAGATAACGCAACTGATATTGGATATAACATAGATAAAAACTAAAGTGATTACGAGGAGAAATGCGAGCAGTAAGCACATTTAGACTAAGATCTTTTAGGGCAAGATAAATGTGCACATGATTTAAATTTACAAGTTTAGATAAAAAATTGGCAAAGTGCATGTTTTAGTTTTGTTAAATTTTTGTTCTTAGATTTTTATTCAGATAGCTCAGCATTTGATTTATTTATTCTTCAATATACAATACTATAAAGTAAATCTACAAAATACCCTTTCTATCGAAAAAGGGTAGCAATTGCCGCATGGCCTTGACGTAATACGGATTTGTAAATGTTTTGTAGCGAAAGGCCTCAGCTTCGGGACATGTAGCCATCATCTTTTCAATATTGGACTCTTTATCCGATGGCATGAGAGTTGCCACCATCACTCCAGTGGCTGTGAAGGGGCCTGTAAGATGTGCCAGTAAAATAAAGTTATAAATAAATGCCAGATACTCACCCCAATACCCGTATCTGATCATCATCACGTGCAAGTCCCTTAGGGTGGGAATCCTTTTTGAATAGTTAAGGAGCTGCAGGCACTCGGTCAAACGCTCGTGATAGATCTGTATGAAAAGGTCAAACTCCGTAACCTTGATGTCCAGTGAGGCGGAAGTGATGATCATGTACCAGAGATCCTGGGCGGGAGAGCCCCACTTGGACATTTGTAGATCCACAAAAATGGTCCGGTCGATCTCCCCGTTATCCTTGTAGTTGAACATGATGTTATTCGACCAGGAGTCGCCATGGTTCAACACATTGAAATCGTTCTCGTCCACCTGATTCATGCGAAGCCCCTCCTCGAAGCTTTCCGCGGGCGATGGAAACTTTTTGATATATCCCTCGACATCTGGAATGCCCCATTCCTTCATTGCCTTGAAGTAGGAGGCATCCCTCATCTCCTTTAGGGAAATAAAGAGTTTCCTGTTTGCCTCAATGAACGTGGAGTTGAAGTATCGATCTGCATAGGGTCCATTTACTGTTCGATGGACAGCGGAGGCAGCATGGAGTTCCGCCAATTTCCGGAGGACACAACTGATGTGCGGCAGGTCAAAGCCCTTGAGCCGATCAAAGTTCCGGAAATTCTGATGACTCAGGTCCTCGAAGACCAGGGTAATTCTCTCGGGCGTCTCTTCGATGTGAACACATTTAGGGGCCAGTTCGATGTCCAACCCAGCCTCCTTGTAGAGCTTCACAAACTGGGGTATGTGTGCCTGGTACATTTCCTTCTCCTTTGGAAAGAATCCCAACTGATGGACCACGGCGCCGCCCTTGTTAATGTCCAGTCCGGTTTTCAGTATGTACGAAATCCGCTGTTCGCTGCCATCTAAATTGCGATTAGATTAGGAACTCCTTAGAACATTTGGATGCATTCTCCTCACCTTTCACTAAAATATCCATCACAACCCTAACCATAATCGAGGTATAGTTCTCGCCCGGAGCCGTGGCTGCAATAGGGGTGAAGTTGACAATTTTATCGAAGCCTTTAACATCTTTCTCCAGAATGGGCAAAAAGTACTCCTCATTTATCCACTCAGGTATGGCCAGCTGTTCGTTGGGATTAATTGGTTTCGGCGGCATGACTTCACTGTAATCAACAAATGGATTGAGCAAACAATTTTGCAGATTTGTGTCATTCACTGACCGATAGAAGGGAAATTAAAGATGCGAAAGGGAAAACCGAATGCGGTTAGTGTACTAGTCGAACCTCAACTGAAATGGCCTCTGGCTGCGCTCCGGGTTAAATAGTGGCCATTAGAAGTGTAATGATTGCAAGCAAGTTTGAATAGACCTGAAAGCGCTAATCAAGAATAATCAAGCAGGGCCAGAAATCAGAAAGGTAGACGAATATTTAATCTTAAAGCGGTACCATTTAAAGAATAAATTGGGGGAATACGGTTAAGTTTAGAAAAGTGTTACTCATGGCCTAAGTTATAAGTAAACTTAAAATTTGCCATGATCAAAATTGACAGGCAATATAAATAATCTAATCCAGTTTTCTAACAACAATACACCATAATATTATATTACTTGAATTTGTAATTTTATACATATGTATACATGGTATCTGCCAGCACAACGCCACAATTGTTGTCCAACAAATTAATTAAAATTCCTCACAGACCCGGCCCTTCAATTGTTGCTTTTATAGAATATATTTATAAAATTTTCAACGGCCAGATGTTAATTGAAGCCGCCCAGTCATCCCACATCGGAATAATTGAGGCTAGTCCAATTTCTGAAAGCGTGCCAAAGTTGCTGTTGCTCTAGGGGTTTCTGATAGTAAACATAATCAATTTAGATTGCGTTCCAATTCGAGTTAGTTTGTCGTCAGAGATTAGGTTCCAAATCAATTGCAAACGTAAACCGAAACCGACGAAACATTTGAAATTGTGCTAAAAAAGAACGAAGCGCCATGACTTTTCAATCGGAAATCGGTTTAATCAGTTTTGATAAGGGTGAGGTAGTGTAGTTTGGTCGCTAAACAGACGATGCCCCCAAAACAGCTGGGAGTTCATGAATAGTTCTGCCACTTATTAAGGCATTATCGGATTCATTTGAGTCGATGACGCCCATCTTAGGTATGACAAAGTACCCAAAACACTGACAAAATTAATCGCTCTCTATAATATTTATTCGAAGCATTGTGTAAGTTCAAAAATGGATTCATTGGTATACCCAATTCAATTCCAATTAAGCAGAGATCGCCTCTCCATCCAAGGAAGAATCTCCTTCATAGACTGGATATATTTGCGATTGGTGAACATGGAGCATTTCATTTTCGAGGCGTATAGGTCGTTCACCTCGTCCTCGAACTGGTTCATCATGGTAATGGGCAACACCCGGGTCACCACCACATAGGCTGGGAGTAAAATCAGTAAAGAGGGATCTTTTACCAACAATAATATGCTCACCTGCCAGGCCATGCCTGGTAAGACTCTCACGAATATTATCGAGCAGAGGCATAGCATTGCCATATGCCAGGACCTTGAGACTATCCATCAAGTAGTAGAAGTAGTACTGTACCATATTGTCAAACTCTGTCAACTTGATGTTCTTCTCAGCAGACGACAATATGGTATAGTAGAGATCGTTGGCCTGCATATATAAATAATAATAATAATATTAAACTGGAATAAAATATGTAAAAAGACCTTACCGGGGACCCGTACTTTACCACCTGGAAGTCGAGGAGGACCGTGTCCAGCACATGGCCCCGATCGTCGAGCTTGAACATGACATTGTTTGCCCAGCAATCGCAGTGATTCAGAACATTGAACTGCTCGGAGTTTGGGGCATGTAGCTCGAGTAGCTTCCTAACCAGGACCTCCTCCTTGTCCACGAACTGTTTGTGGAAGTGATCGCCAATGCGCAGGCGTCGTAGCTGCGAGAGAAAGACCTCCGGGTTGTTTAACTCCTGGAGAATTTCTCTGTTAGCATTTGTGTAGACGCCGTTGGTCAAGAGCTTGTTGAATTCGCCGCTCTTCTCCACATACACGGCGGAGGCGGCATGGAACTGGGCCAGCTTTCGGAGCACTTGCTTCAAATATTCGGCTGCGAAGCCCTGGCTCCGTTCCACATTGCGAAAGCCCCTGGTCTTAAGATTCTCCATTAGGATGTAGCGCACTCCGATACTGCGATCCAGCTTAAAGGCACGCGGACCGAAGGACACCTTCTGGCCCGCCGCCTCAAAGAGCTTTTCGAATCGGGGCAGTATGGTGTGGTAGACGTAATGCTCCCGCACAAACAGTTTTAGCTGGCCCATGACCTTGGCCTGGAAACCGTTGCCGTGCTGAGCCTTCAGCAGAAAGGACAGTCTCCTCACCGTGTTGTCACGCAGTAGAACCTTCACCTGGATGGGCAAGAGGACAGTGCAATTGCGGAATTGGATGAGATGGACGTTGGGCAGAACCGCAAGAATGCGATCGCCGCGGTCCACATAAGACTGGACCGCCTGCCCCAGGGACAGGCCAGATACCCATTCGGGGACTTTTGGTACTTTCATCATCAATTTATTGCTTTTAATTTTGACAAGTGTACAGGTATTTCTAATTAATTTTTGACTAATTTTCGAAAGGAAAAACGATTGAATTTTATTTTTAAAAATTAAAATGTTTGAATTAAATAGATAGATTTATAACTAGTAAAGGGACGATTGTTGAGAAAGAATAAATAATAAATGCAGTCGTATATTTCATTGCTTTTGTGAAAAGTTACTATATTGTCTAAATATTATAGGTAAAGTTTCAATTTAATTCAACTTAAAAACAGAAAACAAAACGAACAGTTTATAAATTTTATAATTTCATGGTGACATACAGACAAAATAAATATTTAATCGCTAGTCAAAGGTTATTTTGAATATAATTAGATATTTATTTGGCCAAACAAATTTGTAGTTGAAGCAATTAAATAAGCATTATTATAGCCCGTAGTTGGGGGAGATAATCACTTCCAGTCGAGCAGGCCGCGGTTGTCCAACCATGGCAGCACCTCCGTCATCACCTGGACGTACTTGGGGTTGGTGAACATGGCGTTCTTCATCTTGGACTCGTCGCTGATGTAGCTCTCCAGATTGGCATTGTTGGTCTTGTCCAGCATCACGACGGGCAGCACCTTGGACACCACCATGTAGGCTATGGATAATGAGATGTAAATAGATCTTTCGCTATTTATATTGTATAAACAAAGATAAACTCACCAGCCAGACCATTACGGAAGAGGGACGCATGCAGGTTCTTCAGCTTGGGCAGGGGTCGGTGATACTGGAGCAGCTTCAGGTTTTCCACCAGATTATCGAAATAGTATCGCACCAGGTAGTCGAACTTGGCTACTTTTAATTCTGGCGCAGCCGAAGACAAGATCAAGTAGTACAGGTCAATGGCCTAGAAGTGAATTAAAATTAAATTAGATAAATGTTCAATCTTATCTAGATATTTATATCTGCCTTACCGGACTGCCGTACTTTCCCACTTGAAAGTCTACGAACAGGGTCTCCTTAATGTTTCCAAATGCATCGTGCTGGAACATAATGTTGTTGGCCCAACAGTCACCGTGGTTGAGCACGTTGAACTCCCTGGCATTGTACTGCTGATCCTGCAGGAGACGATCCACTAAGTAATCATCGCTATCAGCCTGGAAATAAATGTGGAACATGTTTATGAGACCATTGCGTAAAATAAAGCTTTCAAAAGCAAAAAGGTAGCAGATACAAAGATTTAATAAATATCTCACCAACTTCTCGTAAAACTTTTGGGCATTCTTCCATTTCTTGAGCTGGGCCAGGAAAGCCCCAGAGGTATTAAACTCCTGTAGTAACTTGCGATTGGCCTCGCTGAACACGCCCACGGTGAACTCCTCGCCGAAGAGGCCATGGTGCTCCACATAGCAGGCGGAGGCTGCATGAAAGGCGGCTAGTTTCTCCAGTACCTTCTGCATATGCACCAGGTCCAGGCCGGCCAGGCGATTCTCGTTCTTGAAATTCTTACGGTGCAGATCCTCCAGCAAAATGTAATCCACGCCCAGGTCGCGATCCACCTTGAAGGCCCGAGGAGCAAACTGAATGGGCTTCTTGGCATCTGCGTACAGCTTCTCGAACTTGGGCAGAAGGCTGTGGTACATCTGCTCCTCCTTCTGGAAGAGCTTCAGTTTGGCCAAAATGGCGGCCATAACTTCGTTGTTGTGCTGCGCCTTCAAAACGAAGGATAGGCTCTTGGTGCTGTGATCTGTAAAGAATGATAGGTTATTAAAATAAATGTGAGATTATAGGCCTTGTGGTTAAGTCTCACCTATCAGCTCCACGTCCACCAGCAATCGCAGGAACTGGGAAGAGTAGTTCTCGCCTTCGCTGCTACCCTTCACTGGAGTCACCGAAAGGATCTTCTCAAAGACACCGATCTGGGCCTTTACCGCATTTTCCAGTGTAACTTTGGGCAGCCACTTGGGCAGGTCCTCGGCAGGTGCCCCGTTATGTCCATTTGTGGCCTCAGACATGATGAATCTGCTGCAAATATAATATTTACTCTGTTTAAATTGAACTGCCGAGCTGATAACGGCGACGTTCGCGAAATACGACCACTCTAATGTTAACAGGGCCAACAGGTCGTATACATAACGGTTATTAGGCCATAATCAAACATAGGTGGAGCCAGCGTGATCGTCGTTGAGGATGTACTCTATTTGAATATTTTATTAATGGCTCTTCGCCCAACCCAACTCATAAAGGTATCTTAAGAAATTTGTATATTTTTAGCAATTGCATCAATACTTTATATAAAGCCAATTTATTTTAGTATACTGAAAAATATACTTTATAAAAGCAGTAAAATTTCGTCATTTAATTATTTTAATACCTTAAATGAATAATAGATTTTTTAATTGTCAAAGAAAATAAAAATCTCTGCTATTCAGATCTGAGTCATCCTTGTACACAGACCCTCTATTTATATTCTCGAGTGTTTTCAATCGAATTGTTGCAATGCCTGATAAAGTAAGAAACACTTTTGATCAATAGGTTGCTTTTATCAACGCCAAATACGGAAAAACTATACCTATTCACCATGCAAATCATCATCAATATAGGAAACGAGTACGTGATTTATTAAATTAGGCTTCCTTCCAATACACGTAATTACCGAACTTTTGTGGGGTTTTCATTGATTAGGCAATTATCAGGGCAATCGCCATTTAATGAAGCAAAATCGTAAATCAGGTCACATGTCAGTTAATGGAACACACACACCTGCTTTGGCATTACGCCATAGCGACTGGCCTAATCCCAGATAGTACCTGTGGGCGGGATGGATTTGAGCTTCCACGATGCAAGAACTAAACTCAATTCTCACTCTGATGGTTCGAAATAATTTTGTTAATTTAATTCACAGCTGTCTCTCAGCCACAATTCTTTAAAGACTAAACGTTTCGATGATGGAACAAGGGTTTTTATATCACTTTGGACCTTGGTTGGTCAAAACGTTGAGATTGGTTCCCCAAAATGGTGACAAACCTTTCTCCTTAATTGGTAAACTCGTGGAGCGCTCCGTGGGTGACTGCAGTCCGCGGCAACTGACGAGTGGGAAATACGGGCTGCGATACTCGGGACCAGAGCTGTTGCCCCGATTTGGCTTTGGGCCAAAGAAATTCCTTATCGCCTGCATTCGATTCAAGTTTATTTTGTAATTCAACTCGCCAAAACCGGCAAAAAAAACAGGAATACATTAGAGGGTGGCAGTGGCAGGGTGGCAATTGCCATTGGCAAGAGCGGGCGGGCGATAGTGGTCGATGATATGGCAGCAAACGCCGTCTATTGTTTGATTGATAACAGGCCCACCGAAAACAGTTTCTTGTTTCTTGTTCCACCTCCGATTCCGATCCCGCCTCTTTATCGCTCGACCGTGTTCCTCTTTGCTTTCGCCATTCGCTCTAATTATTTCGTGATTCCTTATTAATTGCTGTTTGCAGGCATGACATGTGACGGGTAGGTAGATAGACCTATCTAAATACTATACAGACATAGACAGACCCCTTCCCGACTTTAGGGATTCCGGCACACTCAATATATTATTATTAGACCATTTAGCAAAGCCCACTAAATATGGGCATAAATACTGAACAATTAGTCTTTACGCTGGAGTACTATTGGTCGTTATAGAAATGGTATATCTATTAATTATATCAATAGGTAATTGTTAATCTATAAATTATATCAATAAGTAATTCTTAAGGATTGTATTGATCTAATACATTTCAGGTGTAATTTAAAAATGATAAATTTAAGGTATATTTATCTAGTTAAATGGTTTTTATTATTATCTCAAAGCACTTACAGATTAGACCTTGACAACTTGTTCGAATTCAAATTGAAATGATAAGGCTGTACTTCAGGAGAACTTAAATCAGTGGTGGCAATTATAATTAACTCATTATAAGAATTCTACCTACGAATCATAGATCGATACACTGGGTAAATCATCATTTTAAATGTATAAATTTGTTCAGTTTTTAAATTAAATAAAAATAAGATACGAGTTAAACGCTTTAATATTATATTTATTCCCTTCCGGAATTTTATTCAAAATGTTGCAATGCAGTAAAGGGTAATTTTTCGACCCTACAGATTAAAAATATTCTGGATCAGTCTCATCAGCCGAGTTAATCCAGCAAAGGTTGCTATTCCATATAAGCACACTGGAATATACGATAAGTATCTCTCTATTTTAAAATGCCATCCATATCTATTACACTTCTAGGCATATTTTATTTAAGCCTTCCAACACTACCTTTTTTAAACAAATAAACAGTGAGGGCATAAACTTTGCCGTGGCCTTTAAATGAATTCAACAAGTAAATTTAAAAATGTATTTTAAAGAACCAAATTTGCAGGAAATTATTTATTTCGAAGTTTGACATCTGTAGCACACTTTTGGACGCAATTTCACTTATTTTTAGATCGAATCAATTGCCACTACAATTAGTAAATTTTCCCTTTACCAAATCAATTCGAATCAATTGCCATTACAATTAGTAAATTTTCCCTTTACCATGTAAATTTTCACTGTTTGTCATGCTGAGTAGTGGCTTAATTAAATATTATTTCATTCAACTTTTAAGAAAGCATTAAAGATCAATTTGATGTAGTGATTAAATGATAGACGAAACCCTTAACCGAATACCTAATTCATCTTATGATGATTTTGATAAGTGTTTTAGGAAACATTTTAAAACTGGAATGCTCCACGATTATTCAGCCATGTGAGGATAGCGCTGACGTGCTTCTTGTATCGAGCATTCGAGTACATGGCCATCTTCAGGCCATCGCCATTTTCCGATTCGGTGACAAAGTCGGTCAGATTGGCCTCATCGGTGCGATCGAGTAACACCGGTGGGCAGAGTATCAGGGCAGTGTGGTAGCCTGGAAAGAGAATGAATTTTTTAAATTAATATTACTATCTGTAGCTTTTGAGATAGAGAGAGCTTTTTCCCCTACCAACACGTCCGTATTTCAGCAGCTGAGTGTGCAGGAATCGCAGCGAGGGGGTTTTCGCCTGTGGATACTTCAGCAGGGCCAGGTGCTCTATCAGCTGATCATGATAGTACTTGATGAGGTAATCGAACTTGCTCAACTTTATGTCAAATTGCGTGGATCCCAGGAGGAAGTAGATAAGGTCATGAGCCACGCAGGTGACCTTGGGCAGCTGCAGGTCCACAAAGTAGGTCTCAGCTGGCTCGGGGTTCTCGCCCTCATACCGGAACATGATGTTGTTCGTCCAGCAATCTCCGTGATTCAAGGCATTGAAGTCCTCCGGATCGGGAGTGTTCATCGCATACATCAGGTCTACTATTTTTGGCTGGATCTTGTGCTGTCAGAAAAAGCAGTCTATTAAACAAATCTTCTTAAAATTGAGATGATTTCCCTACTCACCACCGCCTCGCTGTACTCCTCATAGCCCTCGTAGAGCGGCAGGCACTTCAGGAAATACTTTCCCAGGGTCTCGGCCACCTGCTCGATGTTGACCTTCATAGTGTCAGCGTAAGTCGGCTGCAGATAGTTCTGTGTGTATGAACCCTTCAGGTGGAGCCTGTTAGCCGAGGCCGCGTGCCACTGGGCCATCTTCTTGAGAACGCTCTTGGTGTGCGCCATGTCTAGGCCAACCAAGCGATCCACATTCTTGAAGCCGAACGGTTTGAGATCCTGCAGCAGGACGTACTCGTCGGGAGCTTGAATTTCGTAGGCCTTGGCTCCGAATTGGACCTGCAGACCCGCATCCTCGTACATCTTCTCCAGCTCGGGAATCACCTGCAGGAAAACGTCCCGCTCCACCACGAACATGTTGTTCTTCTTCAAGATCTCGCGGTACATCTCGAAGTCGTGCGGCGTCTTCAGCATGTAGCTCACCTTTTCGATGACGTGATCTAATGGCGGAGCCCTAATAAGTCTTCAGTTTTCTTTGTTTGCCACAAATAGAATGACTCACCCTTGAGTTCAACTTCAAAGTGAAGGCGTAGCATAATGGAGGAGTAATTTTCCCCTGGCTTGAGGCCCGCCACCGGCTCGAAGCTCTTGATTCCCACATACTTGTCCCCGAATCGCTCCTCCAGCAATTTCTCGAAGAGATCTGCCTTCAGCCAAGCGGGCACTGGAACAGTTGTGGTCTCGTCCGTCATCATATACAAAGTGAAGGCCGTTTTGCCGGCTGCTTGTATTTAATATTGGAATAGAGCGAGCTTTTTGCCCCTCTATCTCTATATATGACTGCCAAAACAAACGCCGATCTGAAAGCTCCAAAAGAGAGCACTCTCCGAAAAACTTGTTTCCAGAGATAAAGAGAGTGGAACAAATAACTATATATACAGACCAATACAAACCATGTGTAGGGGGTAATATATGAAATTCGTATTATGACTGTGCCCATTAAACCATATATGGAGAGTCTGGTTAAATTGAGGCGACAACGAAGCAATAATTGAACAAACAGAAATTTGTTACTAAACGGAATATGAAACTATATATTTTGATGACGCTTTCCATTTATATTCAAAGAGTACATATCAGCTGACTTGTCTCTACAACAATATATAATTTACTATTTATTTTAACCTTTTTAATAGGATTATAATACGAACAAAATTTGTGCTTACTCAATAAACATTTTCTAAGCAAATTACTAAATATTCTAGGTTCTATTAACTTTTAGAAAACATTTAGTATATTTAAAGTAAATATACATACCATGTACTCCCCGGCGTAGTCTCGTGATCTCTGATTATCAGGTATGCCTATGGCCACAGAATCGCGATTACCAGCTTTCCGGTTTCCAGACTGTGATGCACTCAGTATATAGCATTTTATTGGTCGGATAACACTTTTGACAGAATCGGTCAAGAGCCTCTTTTGATGATCATACCAAGTGGAATGTGCATTTCATAATTCCTTATCACAGAAAATGGCTGTAAGGGTTTCTTAGAAATGCAGTTTCAAATAACATTTGCATTTATCTTATCATGATTCTTAGAATCAAAGCGGCGACAATTTATCTTAAGTTATAAAAAATCATAAAATTTAAATGTACTCTTAAGAAATCTATTCCAATGCTCCTCGATGTTGCAGCCATGGCAAAAGGACTTCCATATGCCTGAGGAACCTGGGATTTACATACAACGAAGTCTTGAAGTTGGAGTCATCGTCGGCCAAGACTTTTTCAAAATCAGCGCCATCCTTAGGATCTAGCAGTACAAATGGCATAATTGTGGAGGCGCATACAAAGGCTGAAATATAAATATTAAGTAACTTGAGGAATAAAAACATCCATTTTAAAGCCAAACACTTACCCCATGCATTGTACTTGGAGAGAGTGTCTCGTATACTCCTTAAAGTGGGCAGGGTCTTGGAGTACTTGAGCAACTTCAGGTGCTTGACCAACTCGCAGTGATAGAACCAAATAAAGTAGTCGAATTTCGCTATCTTCACATCCAAGCTGGTGGAGGACAGCAGAAAGTAGTACAGATCCTGAGCCACTGTTCCCCACTTGGGCAGTTGCAGGTCCACGAAGTACGTGTCCAAAATCTCGTTCTTCTCGTTGTACTGGAACATTATATTATTAGACCAACCATCGCCGTGGTTCAGGGCATTGAACTCGTCAGGTTTCGGATCGTTGAGTAGATCTACAACATCCAATAATTTAGCGGCAGCAAAATGCTGTCGGAAAAGAATGATTATAAGAAAATTAAATACTAATACGACAAGTCTACCCACCAAATCCTTAAGGTAAGCCTTATAACCCTTGACCAGATGTACGTTCTCTAGGAAAACCTTAGTGTTTTTAGTACAAAATGCATCCACGATTTCTTCGTTCTTTAGAAAACCCTTGGTGAACTTCTCCTGGTAAGGACCTTTGGTCTCCACGCGAACTGCAGATGCTGCATGCCATTGTGCCATTTTCTTCAGGACACTCTCTGCGTGAGTCTGATCCATGCCCTCGAGCCGGTTGACATTCTTGAAGCCACGTGGCCTGAGATCCTCCAAAAGGACATGGTAATCGCTGACAGGGATCTCGTAGGCCTCGGCACCGAACTTCACCTCGAGACCCGCATCCCGATATAGCTGCTCCAGTTCGGGAACCACTTCCAGATACATACCGAGCTCCACATCAAAGATGTTTGACTTTTCGATTATCTTGCGATAGGCCTCTGATTGGTGGGGAGTTTTCAGCATGAAGGCCTTGGTGACTTGGAATTTTTCTGAGTACAAATATAAATATATAGATTGTCAAGACAGGAAATTAAATTAGAGACCCACCTTTGGTCTCCACATCCAGCTCCACTCTCAGCATTATGGTGGCATAGTTCTCCCCAGCAGGGACACCTGCTTTGGCCCTCAGGGCCTTCGTCGCCTTGTAATCCTTGACATCCTTCCTCAGTAGATCTTCAAATGCCTCCGCTTTTAGCCAGTCCGGAATTAAAACTTTCCTCTGGTCAAGATCATCTTCTTTCGTCTGTGGCGGCATCTTCAATGTGTCTCGTTGAGTTTCAAATGTTTAATGGGAGCTTCACCCACAGAACACCTATTTTATACACCTTACAGAAACTTATGGCGATAAGACCCATAAATCTTATCTTTTGCCAGGCCAACAGCAGATTGCCTTAAGTTCGTTTGTGCAAATGTGACACAGCAGATTGTTATACCTTAGATCAAAGGGAGGGTCTGTGATTAGTTTGATGAAACACTCCTCTCACGCTTTTGCATCTCAGCATTACGCGACAGTTTCCCAGATGTGAGGATAAGACTGGAATAATAAAATGATTATCAGATAATTATTTTAATTTATTTGCTCAGAACTAAACAATCTCGCGTGAGGAAGTCTCGAATTTCGTAATATTTATTTAAACCATTTAATGATAAGCAAATAAATAATAAAAGAAAATTATTTATTATATAAAACCTAAAAAACAAAGCATGAATTGAGATAAATTAAAAAAAAAAAATAGTAATCATCCCACAGTTTGTGCTGAACATGAGGAGAATAAATATCACTTATTAAGTGATCATATTGCTTGGAAGCAATACATATTGTCATACGAAACTTTGTACCTAGTTTAGATAATTTCATTTTCCTTATTTTTTTTTTATATATTTAATAGGTACGTTTGTCCATAAAAGAAAATATTTATACTAAACAAACACCAAACATATACTCGTAGTAAATCATTAATCCATGGATTTCGATTTAAAAACTTGATTTATTCATAAAAATTCACAAAATTTTAAATCTAGCCCATGTGAGAGATACACTAGATTAAAAGACTTATTCCAGGGCTCCTCTTTGGTGCAGCCATGGCAACAGGACCTCCATATGCTGACGATATCTAGGATTAGTGAAAATGGAGTTCTTAAAGCTGGAGTCTTCGTTTGACATGATCTGATCGAAGTGAGCGTCGTCTCTGGGATCCAGCAAAACGAATCCCATTATGCAGGCAGCGCAAATGAAGCCTGAAATATAGTTTGTTACTTCATATATTCAGTTCAACTTTAAAGAAACAAAAACTCACCCCAACCACTATACTTGTTGAGAGCATCACGAATACCCCTTAGCGTGGGCAACGGCTTTGAGTACTTAAGCAGCTTCAGGTGTTTGACCAGCTCGGAGTGATAGAACCAAATTAAATAGTCGAACTTGGACATTTTGATGTCCAAACTAGTCGAAGAAATGAGGAAGTAGTACAAGTCCTGGGCTACTGTTCCATATTTGGGGATTTGCAGGTCGACGAAATAGGTGTTTAATATCTCATTCTTCTCGTTGTACTGAAACATTATGTTATTGGACCAGCCATCGCCGTGGTTCAGGGCATTGAACTCGTCGGCTTTCGGTTCGTTCAGATCGTTGACCACATCCAGCAACTTCTCGGAGACTCTTTGCTGTAGTCAGAGATACGACGATAAGATACAGAAATCCAGAGATAGTCTGTTAGTTTACCCACCAAATCTTTCAGGTACGCCTCGTGACCCTCATACAGATCAATGTGTTTTAGCAGATTCTTGGCGCTGCGATTGCAGAATGCATCCACGATTTCCTCAGACTTGAAGAAGCCCGTAGTGTACTTTTCCTCGTAGGGTCCCTTGAGCTCCACGCGAACCGCAGACGCCGCATGCCACTGCGCCAGTTTTCGGAGAACATTCTCGGTGTGAGCCTGGTCCAAGCCCTCGAGGCGATTGGCATTCTTGAAGCCACGTGGCCTGAGATCCTCCAAGAGCACGTAATAATCACTGATCGAGATCTGGTAGGCCTCGGCACCAAACTTAACCTCCAAACCCACGTCCCGATACAGCTGCTCCATTTCGGGAACAACTTCTAGGTACATTCCACGCTCCACATCGAAGATGTCCGTCTCCTCGAGAATTTTTCGATAGGCCTCCGATTGATGGGGAGTCTTTAGCATAAACGCCTTGGTCACCAGGGATTTATCTGGAGCCTCAATTGAACTTTAAATTTATTCAAAACTGATCCTAAAAAAGTCTAACCTTTGGTTTCTACATCCAGCTCTAGTCGCAGCATTATGGTGGCATAATTCTCACCGGGAGCGACCCCAGCCTTGGCCCTCAGAGATTTCGTCTCCTTGTAATCCTTAACCATCCGCCTGAGGAGCTCCTCAAAGGCTTCCGGCTTAACCCAGTCCGGGATCTTAACTTCCCTCTGGCAAACTTCTTCGTCCTTCGTTTGTGGCGCCATTTGCAAAAATATCTCGTTGACTTCTGAGCAGTGACTGGGAGATCTGCCTCCTGGCCGCATCTATTAAATAAGTTCAGGAAAAGCGATAAGCACTATCACATTCCCATAGACGTTTACGGGTTGCTTGCAAAGATGATGAAGCGCTTTGTTGATTTTTTTAGAGGTGTTATTAAATCTAGATTGCATATTCTTCTATGTATGTATGTCTTTTCATTAAGTATCAAGAATTAGTTTACTTACTTCTACAGAGTAGTATATCTCAACTATTCGCTAATGTGAATATGGGATATTTTTATTGGGATTTTCCTTGGAAATATTCTAATTTACATCCCTATACATATCTGTGTTTTTCTTTCTTTTCTGTTTGGTGTTAACCACAAATTAGTTCCCCGCAAATATTTAATAGCAAAAATTGATATGTGTTTACTTGGCACTTAAGAAATTGTAATTCCCAGAAATAGTAAAACACAAAAGACCCTATACATATAAATATATCCAGAACTAACAGCTAAATAGCTTACATATAAACATAAGCAAAGAGCATTCAACGCTTTCGTTTCTCTCTCAAAAAAGCTTGCCAAGGTTCCATTATTTTGAAAGTGTTTTGTTTTGATACGGCCATTTGGCCCGAAGGGGAAATTTGTTTACGGTTGCCTAGCAACGCTATCACCGTGAATCACTACCATATACAACAAAAATACACTCTCATAGTGATTCTTCCAAATTGATTGAACAGCCGCACAGTGGCAGTTTAGATATTTTGGGTTTACTAAAATCATAACTCTTGAACCAGTT
>JAEIHY010018168.1:2282-46699 GCA_018904565.1 Drosophila tsacasi | reverse complement strand
GGCTGCCCGACTGCTCCAGATGCTTGTGGACCTTGTCCAGGTAGTCGTAGGAGGGAAGAAAGCAAACCACACCGCCTGGTATCACCTGACAGAGATTCTGCAGGACCATGGCGAGCTCCTGAAGCTGTGAGAGATCGGTTGAGGATAAATATACAAAGAAAGAGCAAATATACGAAGCTCACCATCTCTGGACTTGCTCGCTGGGCAAAGCTGAAGCGCAGGGGAGCACCCTTGGGGCCGTTGGGGACCACAAAGGGCAGCACCGCATCATCGGGCACCACATGGCTGTAGAAACGCTCGACCAGGCGATCCTGGCAGGTGGCAAACAGCTGCTCCTTCAGCTCCTGGGTGGGCTGCATGGTGCCGCCAGCAATCACAATCTGTGCGGCGGGGACACAGCATTAAACTCAGATTAAACTCACAATTATTATTCAAATTAAAGGCAAACTTACCGCTCTGGCGTCTTGCAGGATTTCGGCGAATTGCTCGGCGGGATCCAGCAGCAGATACTTGAGGATTCCTGCCTGGGGATTGAGCAATATCCTGCCATCCGCCGCATCGCTGGTGAGCGTCTCGAGAAAGGCCAGCAAAGGTCGGATCGGCGAGGGCGCCACTTCCAGGAGCGGCTTCACTGGGTGCTCCTTTTTCTCCGCGGCTGCTGCTTCTTGCATATCCTCCAGCTTCCTCTTGCCCTGCTTAGGTTTCTCCTTCTCCTCCTGCTTCTTGGTCAATTGCTGGAGCATCAGACTCCGTGCCGACGGCGGCTGATTCTCGCTGGGCTGCGGCTCCCTTTGCATTCTGGCTGCATTGCCCTGAACCTTGCGAGCGAACCGGGTGCGCGCGCAGAACTCAAGGAGCTCGTGGAGATCAATGTTGAAGAAGTCTCCTTCGGCGGTCAGCTCGTAGGTGCGCAGCATCCTCGCGGACTTTGCTTGCTCCAGAGTTTTAAGCAGCCGCTTGACTATGAAGATGAGCTGGTTGATCTTCAGCAGATTCCTGGTGCTGAAACGCTTCTGGAACTGCTCTTTGTAGGCAGAGATCTCGGTTCTGGCCCTTTCCAGCTGCTGGCGATTGATCTCGGCGCCATGCAGCTGAGCCAAACTGTCGAGGAGATTGTGCGCCTCGTCCACAACTACGATGCTTCCCTTGAGATTGATGCCCAGTTGCTGGCGGGCGGATTTCTGCAGCAGCAGCTGATACGGCAACAGCACTAGCTGGGCCTGATCCAGGGCGGCGCGGGAGGCGTAGTAGGAGCAGGCCCCACAGGCTGCACCCTCCGTGGCCAACTCCTCGATGTCCAGGGGCTCACTGAGGGCCAAGTCCTTGAGGGAATCGACCAGAGACTGCGTCTTCAAGGGACACCGACCTTGGCCAGACGCTTCTGCTTCGGTTAGGCGGCTTCTCTTGCTGGGATTCGGTCGACACTTCTTCTGTGTGGCCATCTCCAGGCAGCGCTCGTTCATCAGGCCGACTTGCTTCAGGCGTCGCACCTGGGGGTTGCCGCACAGCTGTTGGCGCGAGCCCAGGGAGATGCACCGCACCCACTTGCCGTGAGGGGTCTTGCGCAGCTCCGACACGATTTGCGCCAGCTGCGAGTGCGTGCGACTGCAGAAAAAGATCTGGACGGGACGATAGCGGTCCTCAGAGGCCTCCTCGGTGCTGTCTGCAGTCTCATGCTCCCCCTCCGTGTCGGAATCGGAGGCGGGCTCCTCCTCCTTCGCTTCCTCCAGCTTGGGCCTGAACTCTCTGCTCCGCTGCTTTTTCCTGCTCTTCACACGCTCCCTCATCTCCGCCAGCTGCTGTTCTCGCTGCTCCAGCAGTCCCCGGAGGTGTTGCAGCTTCTCTAGCTCCTCCCGCTGCAGTCGGGACTTCCCCTGAGCCTCCAGCCAGTCCGTCGCCCGCTCGCTCTCTGTCTGCAACTTTTCCAGCTCCCGCTCGACGGCAGCGATCCTCGCCAGCATTTCGGACTTCACCAGCGCCTCGTGCCGCTCCAGCCAGGTGAGGGCACCGCAGGTGAGGGTCAGGGACTTGCCGGTGCCCGTTGGACTCTCGAATATGCCCACCTGGCCGTTTTCCAGCACCCGGAAGAGTTCCTGCATCAGCTGCTCCTGGATTTCGTATGCGGCGTGCGGGAACCCAAATTCGTGGGCGGCCGGCGTGGCCAGCGCCTGGCGGGGCGTGTATTGAGCCATTTTCAGCCTTTAAAACAATTTAAACACATTTCCCGGGACCGGGGGGCACGAAAAGCGGGAAAACAAAACGACGCGCCAAGCGGCGGAGAAGCAACAACAACAGGTTGGCAGCGAAAATGGACTAACGCGTTGGCGAAGCGAATATCGCTTAGCGATGGCACTTTGATGGTGCGAAAAATGGGTGAACTTCAATTAAACCCATTTATTTATTTTATTTTTGCTCGAAATGTAAAACTTTTTGAGTTCATACTTTATTTCAGATGACATTATTATTAATTAGTAAATTCTCTCAAAAAAGAAACAAAATACGAAATAATATGCGCTAAATTCAACCGATGATTATACGTCATGATTGCTCAATAACGCCATTTCAATGGTACTAAAAAATCCCAAGTCCTGTATTGGCGCCAAACTTCATACAAAAAAAAATTGTTGCCGGTGAGAGAAGAAAAAAAAACAAGTGTAAAAATCTGTGATTCTGGAAATCTGGCCAGCGGGCTGAGTAATCACTGAGCTATATGCAAATCCAGTGCTGCACTCGCTTAGTAATGCGCGAAGAAACATCAAAGCTTGATTGATTGCCAATTAGTCATGTGCGCTATTAATTTGCTGTAGATGCTAAATCTTGTTGTTGTCGCCGCGCCCCCTCTCTCTCAATCGCCTCGCTCCGGCAAGATGGCGACCGTCTAAGTTTCGATGCGAATGCGAATTTCGAGTGGATTTGAGCCGAGTTAAGATCGCAAATTGCAATTAATAACGCCATTGTGTGGGCGGTTAATGCATGGCGGCATTTACATATATTTTGACCTCAGGCAACAGCGCACAGCTAATTGTAAACAAATTTGCGACTTTTCAGTTCCAATGGGACACCTTGTACTTTCTTTATTGCGTCTTTCTTTTCTAGTGAGGGAGTCAGCTATATGTTGCTATTCCAAGTTAACGGGACCAATTCATTTCTCTTCTTCCTGTTATTCGCTCTTATTTGTAGTGAAGGAGTGAAAGAGGCAGCAATTACTGATCCTGTGAAGTGTGTACAATGGGAAAAACAGTTGAATTACTGCATTTTAATGAAACCTATTTTTGCCCACTGCAGAGTTCACAATTTTAAATGTTTTTACACATGTTTTAGGTGCAATTTATTACAAGAAATGCTGCACCTGACTTATTGTTGCATATCTTAATGGTTTCTGCTGCCTTTTGCTTATATTTATGGGTTTTCTCATTGTGTGTGCGTCAAGTGCAGACACATAAATCAAGCGCCCAAGAGAAGGCGTATTAATGCGTAAACGACCTTGAGAGATAATATTAGCTTGTGATTAGCTTGGGTTAAAAATATTTATTTATCTAAATAATGTGATGTGTATTTTTGAGTTAACTGCATTACAAGGAATATTTTTATATATTTATCAGTTGGGTATTTAAAATGAGATATTTCTAAAGTTGTTATTAGAATATACATACTTAACTTTAAATATTTAAATAATATTTAAAGACACTAATGGCGTATATTTAGTGACACGAACATGACTCTCTTAACAAAAATTCTCCTCTATAGGTTTATTAAATCTTAGTCGTTCGAATAAAGCAAATTTTTCGAAATATCCTTTCATTTCGATTGATATTCAGATGCAAATTCGCACACAGAAAACAGCCTAATTAGTTTTTTATTAAGAATTTAAACTAACATAGTTTATGTTTTAAAATCTAGATATTATGCCAAGAAATCTTGGCTTTATAGAACATTTCCCAACTACAAACTTACCTATTTGGGACCGCACCCAGCTAATTAAGTTGACAATGCCTTGTACTCGACCTGAGCACTGTGCAGTCCGTTCTTGACCAGGCCACGCCCGTCCTCCTGCCCCATTCGGATCGGATCCCGCTCCCTGACCTTCTAAGCCACTGACTCATGGGACTTTTTCCCCCAACGATCTGTGGGGACCTTGGCAGACAGCGGGTCGGCGGCACTAGAGGTGGAGGTGGTTGAGCGATTGAAATTGCTAATCTCGAAGCCTTTGCCCGAAGACATTTCCCATTTATCACAATCGCACTTGTGCCCGTGCCTGTGCCCGTGGGCCTGTGCTGCTTTTCGGTGGCATAATTTTTCACTTAACGCACGACTATAAATACCCATGCTGCAACACATGTAAGACTCTATCTAAATACAAATACAGGTACAAATACACCTGTGTGTGATTGCTAATAGTTACCTCAATGATAATGCTTTCTGTTGATTATTTATGGCCGATATTTTATGCGATTAAGTGCGATAATTTATCAAAACTGTGCTCTGCTCTACCGATTGCCCCTACTTTGATTTCCATATGGGAACAAATTTCTGCTACATTTTATTTGTATTTAACTGGGATTTTACTTGTTTTAATTATTTTAATAAGAAACTTTTTCTAGTTAAAGTATTTATTCAGATTCCAAAAATTTCATCTGATTTGCTAAATTCAAGTAGATTTTGATATCCCCTTTGCCCTGTCATATATATGTCTCGGAGTCCTGTTTTCAGTCAGTCGTCTCGATTTCTAGTTTTCTGTCATTCGTTTAATATTATAGATATTTATTAGAAATAGAGATATTAAGGACTACGAAGCGCCAAAAAACTACCGGAGATCCGGGTCAAGTTGAACCTGGCTAAAATATACCATCTTGTGCCTCTACATGACCAGAAACCAATAAACTATAAACTTTTACGCACACATTGCATACAAAATTTCTAGTATCACCAAACCACGTTAAAGTGATCAATAAATAATATCAAAACATAAACATTATTAGGATCTCCCAAGTTTATGCTGAAAATCTTGAGCTAATGTATAAAAGTGAGCTATAATAATTAGAGACTGCCCCCGGGGGCTTGTCGCATGAGAACCATCATCATCATCATCATCTCCGGTGATTGCACCCACATCGTGTGTCCGGTGCATGTGACGCGGTGACCCAATCTATGACACATACACTGCACCGAGAAGGATTTTGAGCGGTGTTTTTCGTTCTTTTATTACTGTTATGACATTCAATAAGCAATTAGGCATTAATCACAGCCGGGGGCAGCATTAATCACCCCAGCCTGAAGCTTGGAGCGTCGAAAAGCGAGCCTTCAACTTATGCATATTAGCGGAGAGCTGGAGCTGCTGCTGCTGTTGCTGCTGCTGCTGCTATCTCCCTCTCCGTTGGCTTCTATCCACAAATAGTTGGCGACACGACTCAAATAGAGACGGAATCCCGCTTGCAAGACACACAGCAGCGACATGATGTCACCGCCTGTTTATAGCCTAAGCCCGTCAGCGATGCAGATCGGATCTGAAATCGGGCGGGGAGTGGAGTGTGGATAGGATCGGATTGGTTCGGATCGGCAGAACAGATTGTCCCACGCCCACGCGGAGACACGCGCCAAGAGCACAAGCTCACAAGCGAGTCAAGGGAAATCCACGTTACGAAGTTTGGGATACCCTGTAATATCAATTGTTTGCAGGACATATATAAAGACCCTAGGATTTAACACTAGAAACCCAGTACGTGGAATACCTTACGAATACCATACTTTTATAATGATGCTGGCACACTTATATACCCCTCAATTTGAAAAAAAATAAAAGGGTACAGTTGCCGCGGCAGTAGGAAAGGCAGGTCAGGTTGTTGATTCAGCCATTGCCCCCGGGGCCCGACCAAGATCGATGAGCGATCAAGCAATTAGGCTGATGCATATCCAAAGCAAACGCAGAGGGTATATTATTGGATATTAAACTTTAATTTTATTGTAGTTCTTTTAGAGTGTGATCGGTTGTAGTCGGATCGGAGATGGTTTACAGAGACAGTTAGAGATACGGATGGCGGATACAGCGAGCGTTAGGGGTACGGATAACGGGGGTGATGGGTCGCGATGAGAGGAGTTAACATTATATCGACTATCAATTGGACATAGATTGGATTGGACTTGATTCTTACTGTTTGTTGTTCCTTTTGCTTGCTTGGCTTTCACATATGCATAAAAATGTACTTAGTAGTTGCCGGCTAGATCTATTTTCCGTATAGTTTTGCTCTGGTCAAAATTATACAAATAACATCTGGGACTCGCGCTCTCTCAACACATTCGACACATTCCTTAATATTTCTTACAAATGTTTATGTTTTTTGTTTTCTTTTAGCACAGTTTGTGGGAGTTTTCTTTGTTTGTTTGTTTGCTGCTTGCTCTTGCGGTCGTGGACATACACACACATATAGATAGATCTTTAACTTTATCAATATCTTTTAGTTTAATTTAGCAATATACATGGATATATAGTAGGGCTCTATATGACTATACAATTAAAAGGGCTTCGAAGGGGCTTTTGTGATTTTGCTGGCTGCTTTCTTCTGCCTGCAGCTGAGTGATCGCTTCTTGCTGTGTTTAGACATCAAGCAACCCTGATCTATCGGTATTTATCGGTTGATCGTTGATCGTTAATCGTTACTCGTTACATTACGTTGTCCAGGTACTTTTGTAGCGCATTTCTGTTCAAGTTGAAACAAACTTTGTGTTGTGTTGTAGCCTAAAACTAAAAGCTAAAGATGAAGGTCAGTAGGAGGTCCCGTCCGGTCCCAAGGTCAAAGAGGTATCGTCCAGTGGGGAAATGCGGATGCGCCATGAGTCCTGCGAATGGCTTGATCAATGTATGGATATGGATGGTTAGATGCTGTTTCCGATGACGTTGTTCTCTACTTCTATGATGCTCTATAATAAAATATTATCTTCGCACAGCTGCAGCCAGAAGCGAAGAAGCCCACGAAATCCCAAAAACTTGAAACTCAAACTCGACTCTTTTGTGTTTTTTTAGGCCATATTTATATAGATATATATATATATTAGAGAATATTAATCGAAAACAAACAAAACAAATCGCGAAATAATCGATTACAAATATTAAACAAAAAATGTACAAGCGAGAGAACTTTGCTTCTTAGTTTTTCATTTCTTTTTTTTTTTTTGCTTGTTAACATATGGAGTTGATTGCATTTTGCCATTTTTACAGTTTACGGTTTTACAGTTAACATTTACAGTTACGAATTACATTTAACATCGAATGTGGTGGCAACCCTGCTTGCAGCTTGCTTCACTCGCCTGACCTGAGTGTTTGAAACTTGATTAAGTTTTTCTTTTTCTTTTTTCGTGATTTATGTGTTGTTTTGGTTGGAAGCTGAACGTAATATCAATTGTCGGCGAATGGAAGTCATTCTGCTCTAAAATTCTCCAGGGTTGCCGCTTGTGTGTGTGTGTGTGTGTGTGCGAGTGTGTGAGGTAAACTTTTGCTTAATGCTTAAGGCTCAAATACAATTTTAATTTTGAATGATTTCCATCTCAAGTGGAAGGAAATATGCACTTTGCACAGAGTTTTCTTGTATGCTTAACATTCCTATTCAGGGGCAAATAGGCAGGCATTTTCGTGGGTGTGTGTGTGGGGGGGGGGATACATAGTGTGTGTGTTTGACATAACATTTTGGGTACATCTGGGTACATCTAGAAAAAGGCGGTGCTCAGGGGGGGCTTTAGGAGCTGATCGGGATTGTTTATAAGTTATAAATAGTTCTTTTTTTTGCGTATTTAACATAGATATAATTTATCGATTATCATTTATCGTTATCGTTGGTTAACTCTTTAGTACAAATCGAGGCAATTACAATTACGAAACAATTTCAAAGCACTTGTGAGGGGAATTTCTTTTGTTTTTTGTGTTTGGGGGATGATCTTTTAGGCCACTTTTTGGTGTTCACAGCTGTTTATACACACACATGTTTTTTTTTTGTATATATATAATTGTTATATCCGTGTATAAGTATGTTTATATATATTATATATATAAATGAACTCTGCTTCAACTCGTTGATCATCAAGCAATAGACACACACAAATATATATATATATATAAGGTTTGCTTTTTAGTATATATATAATCTTCGACTTCTCGTACCATCCACATATGTATACATATATAATATAAATTACAAAAGTTGTTCATCGTTTTTCATTTTTAACTGTAATAAGGCGCAAGTTGAAAGGAGTTGCAAAGTTTCAATTTTTTAGCAGCACTTTAAGGTCTTCGATTCCACCGAAAATACACATACATATATATATAATATATCTTCTCTCTTTTCCCATCTTGTATATATATATATATTGTTTAATTATTTGTTGTTCTTGTATATGTAGATTAGTTTTTTTTGTTGTTTGCAAAAGAATTAACAAAGTGTAGATTAGTAATTTAGTTTTAGTTGTCAATTGAAAGTGTTTTTTTTTTGTTTTTCTCATTTTTTGATTAAGGCAACAGCTTACACAATTTTTTACGCTTATCGTTTAAACATAGCTTACAAATTATGGACACGAAAAAAAAAAACAAAAATTCATACATGTATTTTGTTTATATATATATAGTATATACGGTTTTATCACTGACTAAGCCTAGGATTTAGAAAAAAATATCAAACGTCATCATATATCGCATATATCAACTTGAAATTCTCCTCTCTCTAATCTCTCTCTTGTTTTTTACACACATAAGCATATATAGTAGTAGTTATCATTATTTTTAAGGCTTCGTTGGGTGGAGCAAAGAGCAAACAAAAATACGTTACGCGTAGAAAAGAATTGAACAAATTAAAATTAATAATTACTGATGCGGATGTGACTGCACGCAGTTGATCACTGCGCTCTCTCCCTCTCTTCTCTCTCTCTCTCTCTCGATGCAGGCTTGCAATGGAATGTTATCGATAAATGATATCGTATCAAAAAGTTGGGTTATGTACAGTTGTGCAAGTGCTACTTCTTTCTTTCTTTCTTGTTTGCTTTTGTTTTGTGTGCTCTCCTCTCTACTGCATTTTCTGCTCGCTTCTTTTTGATTTAATCGTTAAAACTCTTTAATGATAGTTACTTGTTAATTGTTACTGCTTCTTGCTTCATGAGGTAGTCAAGCCACAGGCTGGATGCCGCTCCAGGCGGACTTGGGATCAGGGGGAGGGATATACATACATACATATAGGGGATGGGGGCTTGGGTTCGGCGGATGATATTCGAGTGGTCTTGGGATCTGGGGGAGGGAGGGAACTCAGCTATTGGAAGAACTTGGATTTGTAAGGAATTTAAATTAAGAAGTAAAATTACAGCAAAAATTCCTAAAAGAAGATTACAAAAATATACAAAAACATCCAAGATTGTGGCAGATTTGTTAAACTTCAAAGAAAGTTTTCTAGAATTTGAATTTGATTGTGGAAGAAATTTGTAATTGAGGGATGGGAGCTTCTTGGGAGGGGACTTGGAGGGATCTTCTGCTTTTCCTGCTTCTGCTTTTGCTTTTGCTTAGTCGATGAGTGGCGGTTAATTTTAAGATTAGAGTTGTTTTTTTTTCTTTTCATTTTTGTTTTTAATGATGGGAGGATGGTTAGGCCTTAGCACCAGTAGTCAACATGGGCCCAGGCCGGATCCTGCTCCTCGCCCAGCTGCAGCTCCATTTCCAGCTCCAGCTCCACCTGCTGCTGGTCCAATTGTGGACTGGACGACTGTTGTGTCTGCCTCTGATTGCGAGTCACCTGCTGCGATTGCTGTGATTCCTGGCCCTGCTCCTCCTGCTGCTGCTGCTGATGATGATGATGGTGATGATGGTGATGCTGGTGTTGGGGATGCTGATAATGGCCGGTGGACTGATCGAAGGCGGGTAGCATCAGGTCACGGTCTCGGTCACGTTCACGTTCCCGTTCACGTTCCCGCTCCCGTTCGCGCTCCCGTTCCCGTTCTCGATCCCGCTCCCTGTCCGGCGCCCTTCCTCACGCCAGGCAACCGCCGTTGGTCATGAACGCGGTGGCAGTGTCCAAGTCCACGTACTCCCCAGCAACGCCATCGTCCACCAGCTGCGACAGCAGATCCGATGCATAGCAGCTGTTCTTCATGAGCATCAGCTGGTGATCCTCATCGTAGCAGGACGTCATGCCCACACCAACGCCCACGCCGACGCCCACATTGCCAATACCAATGCCGATGCCATTGCCGTGCTGCAGTCCCTGATGGAAGTCCATCAGATGATTGTTATTATTGTTATTGCTGACACCGTTACCGCCGCCGTTGGTGCTGCCGCTGACGCCGCCTCCGTTGCTGCCATTGTGAGTGCCATTGCCAGCGCCCACATTCGTTGGCACCACACTGGCCATGTTGAGACTATTGATGCCACACGGCGAGGGCAGGACACTCACCGCATGCTTAGTGTCCGGATACTCACTCGGCTCGAACAGGAAACGCTCCGCACTCAGGGCGGTGGTGTAGGGACTCTGCGAATCCACCAGTTCGTTCTTCACAAACTCAATGGCGCTGCTGCTGGCGGTGAGGCTGGACGTGGTGCTGCTGGTATTGCTGCTGCTGTTGCTGCTGCTGGCGCTGGTATTGCTGCTCGGATTGTTGTTGAGGTTGCTACTGCTCAGGCCATCGCAGTTGGGCACGTAGTCGGAGAGCAGGCCGGGGCTGGGATTTGGCTGGTGCTGGTGCTGGTCGATGCTGCTGCTGGTGGCGGGATTCAGAGACTGTTGTTGCTGATTGTGGTGCTGTTGCTGCTGCTGGTGCTGCTGGTAGCCGGCATGCTCAAACTCCTGGGCACTGGGCGAAGGCTTGCAGTAGCCAGAGGGCAACTGTTGGGCCATCGCGGCTGCCGTTTTGGAGCCAAACTTGAAGGTGGCCATCGATGGTATGCTCTGAACTCGCTGCTGACTGCTGGCGTTGCTGCTACCGCTGGTGTTGTTGTTGTTGTGGTTGGCTCCTCCTCCGCCTGAACCCGCTGCTGCTGCTGACACCACCGCATCGTCCAGTTCCAGCTCGGCGAGGTACTTGTGGGCCGGTGACTGGGTCAGGTGCGTGGGCAGCTGGCAGCCGCCGGAGCGCAGGCATGCGTGAGATTGCAGCATATCCATTAGCTTGCGACGTTCCGTTTCCAGCTGGCGCACTTGGCTCTTCAGCTCCACATTCTGGGTGTCCAGCACCTCGGACTCCTTGATCAGGTTCTGGGTGCGCTCGCGCTTCTTCATCCGGCACTTGGTGGCCGCGATCTTGTTGCGCTCGCGACGCCTTCGCCGGCGATCCTCGTCCTCGGGCGTCAGGCCCTTTGGCTGCGACTTGGTCTCGCTGTCCTCGTCACTGGACTCCTCCAAATCGTCGTCGTTGGCATTGCTCATGTTGCCGCTGTAGTGGTTGCTGCTGCCGCCGCTGTGCCCGTTATGGTTACTGCTGCGTCGCGAGCACTTGGAGTGCGGCTGCTCCGATCCGGAGCTGGAGTCGCAGGTGGAGAGCTTCCGTTTGCTCTGGATGGAGAGCTTCAGGCCCTCCTTGATCAAGCGAGAGCAGGTCTATAAAGAGAGAAACAGAAGAGTTGGGAAGTTAGGTTTAGGAGTTAGGTTTCTAAAATAAATTAGTTTTAAGGCTAATTTTCTCTTCGTTCTTTTATCCCCCCACAAAATAACCCTCGCTTAGTTGCCCCTCGAAAAGTGGTTTGTCACCATTGGCCAAAGCTGTTGACTCCATGTATAACTCCCAAAGAAGGCAGCCCCAGGTTGCCCAAGTCCACTGATTGGCTGACATTTCAAACAGATTTCGAGCTCTCTTGATCAATAGCTTATGGTTCTTTGCTTTGAGTTTGGCTTTGGGATGTAAGTATATCGAGGCGTATTGCCATATCGAAAATATCGTTAAGTTTGATTTATCGAAAAATATTGCATATACCGTTCAAATATCGACATTATTATGGTCTTAGAAAATGATATATAATGTATCGATTTATCGCTTATTTGTGTATCGGAGCATTGTAATATCGATGTATATATCAGGCTTTCTTCCAATAATCGATAAATGATCGACTTATTGCTATATTCTGTTCCTCCTAGTTAGGATTTAGCCAGAGACTTATCTAACCAAATGGGAAAATTAAAAATTGCACTTCAGGAAAAATGTTTTTATTTGTTTTTCAAGCTTTTCCCCCGCACACATCTTTGTATCTTGCATCATGTGAGGTAAGCTTTTATCTTATAACCCAGTGATCCTATTTCTCACCACCTGGAGTGGAGTTTTCCCCCCAAGGACTGGAGATTGATGAGTGATGCGTGAGAAGTGAGAGCTCGACACAGTTTCTCGAGAGTTGGACGCCCTTCAGGGCAGGTAGATATGACGAATCGCGGCCCCGCATTTTCGATTCCGCGAGGAGATTATCTCCCCGCCAGAGCAGCGGCATTTTTAGCTTTGTTTGTTTGTGATTTACTCCAGCGACCTTTTTTTTTTTATTTTTTGCGCTTTGACTTAGGGCTTGGCTCTGGAATGGGGCTCAAGTTTTGGGTTTCGGTTGGGATTTGGGTTTGGGTTTGGGTTTGGGGACACACACTCGAGTTTGCATGAATTATAAATACTACAGATAGAAATCTGCGAGGGACACGCCCAGAGGTGACTCTCACTCTCTCCCTGCCCTCTTTGGAGGCAAGTGCAGCCTCGAAGCAACCTCGAGAGAGCTCCATTTATGGAGATCAGGACAGGAGGAACAGATGGTCATCGTTGCACTCGGCACGTTGTCAACTTTCGTGGAACAATCGCTGATTGACAACTGCAGCACAACAACAGGGTTATATGAGCTAGGGAGGTGCCCTAACTTCAGCTATTTTTGTATATGTTGTATGTGTACTACACATTGTGTACTCCTTTTCAAGCTCACATTTTGGGCCAAAGTTGAGGCAGAAATATGATCTGGGTGGAAAGTCAATATCCCACAATAAATCATCTCGCAATATGGCATCCATCAGGGTGAAGCCTGTCAAGCTTGTGCCTTCAATTAGCCCTTTCAATCCGCAGCTCATTGAATTGTCGGCCAGACCGTTGGTATTCCCTTGCTGTTATTATTTTTTATTTTTATTTCATTTTTTTTTTGCCCATGTTGTTTGTGTTGTCTGGTCGAGAAATTGTTCGGATGCCGCTGTCCCAGTCCCCAGTCCCCAGTCCCAGTCCCTGTCTCGATTTCTTTCGACTTCTGTTAATTTTTTGGGCATCGCCTCGCTTGGCGTCGCAACTCCGGGGTTCATTTGAATTTTAGGCACGCTGCCGCTGCTGCTGCTTGCAGCGCTTTATTTATTGACCCAGAAATCAGATAAATAAATTTGTTGTTTAAAAAAAAAGAGCGACAAGTAAAGAAATCCAAAAAGCAAAATCATAATAATCGCATGCGCTGGCCAAATTGGAGCCAAAAAGCATGGGGCACATGACCATATGGTCAACGGACAAGCTGCTGCTAGTGGAAACTTCTGCTGGAAAATTGTGCAATTGCGTTGGGGGGCGAGAAAGGCAGCGCAAGGGAGACGGCACAGGTTGTATCTTAGTATCTCAGTATCTGTATCTGTATCTGTATCTGTATCTGTATCTGTTGCTGCTGGCCGAGCCTTTCTTTGCACTTCGCATCGCTGCAACTTCAGTCGCAAAATTCGAAAGAAAAAGCAACATTTTTTTTGGGCAAATTTGCATTTTGTTTGCCTTGTGTTTGCACATTTTTGCACATTTCACTCGTTTTGTCTGTTTGCCGTTCTTATAATTTTCCCTCGCCTTACATTTCCCCATTTCGTGGCGGTTGCGTTCTTTTTCGGCAACATTTTTTGTGCAAATATTTGGAACCAAAACACAGACACAGGAAACACAGTCGTTCGATGAGTCCGCCAGGGGTCACGATCGGACTGACAAATCTCCTGCTAATTGTGCGAAAATACCTCAACCTTCATTAGTATGCACAGAAAGCACAGGAAAAAACCGAAATAAAATAACGAAAAGTACGCAGGGTAAAAAGCCTTATGAAAACAAGACATTGTTAGCGAAACTTTAATGCCATACTTAAATGTAAATTGAGTGGCATTAAAGCGAAAAAATAAAATAAGACGAGAAATTCAAACGAACCCCAACCTTTGAGCTGCGAAAATTACTTGTATTTTGGCAGGGAAACATTGAAACGTGCGTTCGGTTATTAAATCTTTGTCTATATCTCTTAGTTATTTCTTTATATTTTTCTATTAATTTTATTAGATATCAAATTTTATGTTTTAAAAATTAATTGCTTTATTTTCGTTTGAAATGTGTGGTTTTCTTGCAGAAGGATAAATGTTGGACTGACAAATAAACTCTACAGAGCACAATAAAGGTTTGAATAAGCAGAAAACCAAATTAAACGCAAGTTTATGCTTAATTTCCCAATTTTCAATTAAATGAAAGTAAATTTAAATAGAATACATTTTTCCAGACACTTGCTTTTTCAATCCAGCTTCAATCTGGCGCCTCAATTTGTTCAGTTCTATCCATTCTAAGCTTTCATTCATTCATTCATCCACTCATTCATTTATTCATTTATTCGATGACTGTTTTTGTCGCCCACGCGACCACACGATGCCGTGCAAAATCGGCCCACGCACTCTGCATCTTTATTGTTTTTGTATTGTATTCTTACTCTCCATTGGCCATTGGCCGGCGTCTGTCTGTCTTTGGGTCTTTCTGTCTTTCCGTCCATAAGTTTGTCCCCTGTCCGGCCGGCGTCTTGAGATTTTTGCGGCGGCGGCGGCGGCGGCGGCGGCGGCGGCGGTGACGGTGACGGCGGAGTGGGCGTCAATTGCGAGACGCAGCTTGAATTGATTTCACTTTTTGCGGCATTGCGTTCGAGTATCTGCAACTGCATCTGCATCTGAATCCGTAAATGTGTATCTGTGCGAGGTGCTAGTGTGACTGTGAGTGTGAGTGTGAGTATCTGGGGGAGAATCACACTCTTGACTGACTGGCTGACTGACATTGGCCTTAATGAGGCACGTAACTGCTGCGGCCGCTTGGCTGCTGTGGTGTCAACTTCAGCGATTAATTCGCATACGAAGCGGGCGCGGATTGCACTTGCCACGCGGCAATTAGAGGTCGCATCCCTCGGCTAAATAGATACATCGATAGATAGATAGATAGATGTATATAGTAGAGATGCCTTTGCACTTTCCCCGCCGAGACCGCTCCCCACTAATTGGCAGGTGTCTACGACTGTCCATGTGTGCTTGCTCTCTTACTATGTATCTTTGTGATTTATGATTATTACTTCCAACGAATTTATAGGCAATAGCTCTCTGGGGAAGGAGAGGCTTGCACTTTTCAAATTTGTTTTCCAACAAAACATTTCTCATAAACAGTCGCCGTCGCCGTTGCCTCCCATTTCTGGGGAATCATCTCTGGAGGGGGCTATGGTTTTTCGGCTGAAACCTATTAACTGGTTCGGTTGATGCATCTTCAGACCTTCAATTGCACTTGAATTACTGCCTGATTGATGGATCGTTTGTCTTTGATTTATGTGTATGCCCAGTTAGTGTCAATTTGCATGTGTTAAAAAATATTCAATAAAAACATGAAACTATTTCATAAGCCAGGGAAATATTTCTATATTTCTGAACTAATCAGTGAAATGGATTAAGAAAGAAATACTCTAGTATTTATAGCTTTCAATTAATATAAAACCCCTAAATTATATCAAATTAAGCAGACCTTCCTTATCTCCGTATGCTTTATGTCTTATTTTATGTAAAATAATTATTAAAAAAATTACCTGTTGCACGCTGGGCGTGGTGGCAGTGCCGCCCGCTGGCGAATCCAATGGTGAGCCGGAGCAACTGGAATGACTGCTGTCCTGCGAGTGCAACTGCAAATAAATATAGAATATTAAGTATACGCACATCAAGTATACGCATCGGGGTGTTATATACTAACCTGGCCATTGGGATGACCATTGAAATGGCGCACTGTAACCACCGGCGTGGAGGCGGCGCTGCTGCAGGAGGCCGCCGAGGAGGCTGCCGAGGCCGAGATGGCCGCCACCGCTGCCGCCGAGCCGAAGCTGTAGTTGTCCAGGGGATTGGTCATGGCGATTAGAGAGTTGAGGATCTCCGGGGTCTTGGGCGTGTGAGCGCCCAGGCCACCCAGGCCGCTGCTCTCGATGCTAAGCAGCGAGGCGGCCGGTATGTTTGAGTTGAACATGGCTATCGGTTATCGATTATCGATCGGTTACAGACAAAAACAAAAAGTATAATAAACAAAAACTAAACGTATCTCTCTCTTTATATATATTATATATGCTTTCTTTCTTTCTTTCTTTTTGTTTATGCTTAAATCACAGTTGAAGGCCTACGCGTTGCACTTGTTGGTTTTGGTTGCTTTTGGACTGCTCAACAAGTCTTCATCTATCTTTCCATATAAGTATATATATATATATATATCGGTATCCTTGTGGATATATATATATAGAAATCGTACTGGGTTCTGGAGGCACACTTATCACAAGTTTCCTTCTAGAGTTTCTCTTTTGTTTTCGTTGGAGGAGACTGCTTTGCTTTTGTGGGAGTATCGCCGATGATCCATCGGTTCTGTTTCCGTTTCCGTTATTTCAGTTTCAGCTTCCACTTCCGTTTCCTTCCCGGTGCTCCCCCGATCTGATCCAATATCCGATCTCTCGAGCCTGTGTTGTTGCCCGGAGCACTAGGGCCGAGCGAATGCGTTGCTTTGAACGTTGAACAGCCGGCAACTCGCTTCACATCGGTAGCGAATCTGCAAAATTACAGAGACAAAACAGAGAGAGAGAGAGTGAGAGTGAGATTGAGATTGAGACTGAGAGGGTGAGCAGAGAATCAGAGAGAAAAACCCACTCAGAGGGAGAGAGAGAGTCACGTACGTGAGTGCGGGCCATGTCAACGTAAACAAAAGCAATTAAATTATAAAATAAACTCGGCTAAATTGATTTATGTAAGTCAGCGTGTCGTCGTCGTCGCCGCGATGCGCGTGTCACGCGATCGAGAGCTCTGGAAATCACTATAACGATCGTGATTGATCACGCACCACCCACTGCCCACTGCCTACTGCCAGCCCCAATAGATGCCACAAGATGCCTTCCCAATTAAGACATTAATCGTTTAATTGAGATCGGGCACACTTTAGGCACAAAAATAATAATAATAATCAGAATAATCAATGGGGGGGACATTCCATTCCTCCAGGGGTTCGTCGCGAGGTGAAGGTGAGCAGAAGGAGAAACTGCAGCGAATTCCACAGACACACGACGGCGGTGGCTGTGCCGGCAATTGAAACGGAATTGAAATGCAATTGAAGGCAATCATCCATGAATTCGCTTGACTCCCGAGAACCTCTAAAAAACCGGGTTGGAATGTATGTACGGTCGGGCTAAGGCAGCTTTGGGTGTTCTAATCTTAAAAAAGAGGATTCAAACCACAAGGAAATTAATTGTTAAAACGATATAATAATACTAATGTTTTAATCAAAAATTTACTATTGAAACCACCAAGAAATTAATTGCTAAGGAATATACCAATCTGTATAACAGTATAACAGTGTGTTAATTTCAAAGTTATGATTGAAACCATAAGAAGATTATTGATTTAAGGGATATAATAATCAGTATTAAGGTTAAGATTGTTACAATAAGAAAATTAATTTTTTAAAGGCTTTAACAATCAGTGGTATAACAGTATAACAGAGGAAAACTAGGTTTTTTAAAGGAAAATTCAATTTGCAGCTAACCCTAAACCCTCCTTTCCTTCTTACAATCCCCCTTCTGCTTCGCACTTAATTTCCTTTAGAGGAATTCCAGCCTCTGTGCATATTTTCAAGATGAACTATATATCTCTGAGTCGGGGGGGCAGGGGTTGTTCTGGCAGGGGAAGGGCAGGGAGCTAACCTAATGTGGTGGTGGTTGGCCACTGGAAAACGGGGGGGAATTTCGCTCAAAATGCAAATTGAGGCTGTCAAACTTCAAAAGCCGAAAAACAGAACGCACACACACGCGAAAACATCTCATTTGGGGTTTGTGTGCGATTTTAAACGCTGCCTTTGACCATTTATCATATGGCCAGAAGTGTCTGCACTGCCATTATATATTGGTATTGGTACACTGACAGAAAATTAGACTAAGTTTTTAATAAATAAAAAGGAAATGCTTTGAAATTGAAATATTGTAAATATGATTTTTAGGTAAATCTATGATTTGTATCAGTTATTTTATTATTTTATTTATATTTATATTAATTTCTAGCATTCTTTGTTTTTTCTTTTTTACCAGTGTATTGACATTTGTGGTTATGTGTGCGTGACATGCTCTATAAGTTTTAGAGCTCCCCTCTCTCTCGTTCTCTCTCTTCCAAAATAAAAAAACCCCAAAAACCGAAAGCCAGAAAGGCAAACAAACAACACAACGAAGGCAGAATACAGAATTATGATTTATGACTTTCGCATGTTTCTTTATATATTTTTATTTTTATTATTTTCATTTTTTTTTTTTTTGTGTTTTTCTCGGGGGTTTGTTTGAGAGCTTTTAATGCCTCTCTGGCCAGCAGCTTGGCTGCCTTTGATGTGGTGACTCTGGCTCCTGCCCCCCAAGTTTCTGCTGCAACAAAAATCACTTTTGACATTCGCCTCGCACAGAATCCGAACACAAATCGATGCGATTTGGCTCGCTTTTTGTTCGAAAATCTAAAATCCACTTCCACTTCGACGTGGACTTGAAGCCGAACCGCTCATTTTGACCAAATGCGGCGGAGACGTCAACGTCAAACCGGCGGCATCGGCATCGAGGCACACGGCACATGCGTGGCCTCCCCGAGAATGGAGAACATTTGGGGTCAGGGCAATCCGATGCCAACTGAAAGCCAACACTGAACACTGAAAATTAATTCAGGAGCAGTGAAAATACAGTAAAATTCACAAAAAACTGTTCTTTAAAAATTTTCTATATTTCTCTTTAAAACTTTTACAACCTAAAGTCTTTCTTTCCCTTCTAAAAAGTATTGTTAATATTTATTTTCTAGTTTTTAAGGGAACTCAAAAGCTTCTTTCTTTACTCTAGTTATTTTCCCTTCTAAAAAGTAGTGAAAATATTTATTACTCAAGCTTCTCCAGCCTTTGCCATGTCTCCAAAATGCCCAAGAAGATTTAAATAGACATTAATCCTACCAAATTGCATGTAACATTTAACATACATCCTTGATTAATTTGTATACCCCTTGTTTTTAATTAAGAAATGTCAAATTTAAATAGCTTAGATTACAAGTTGAGCGCTTAATGTTGCTGCCAGCAATGTGTCCCATCGCAAATGTTGACTATTGATTGCGTAAATTTCTATCGAACGATACGATCTCATATGCTGTCCAGCTGACTTGAGATTGCGCATACGCCGCGTTGGCCGAGCGAGTCGTTTGTCAAGCAGTCGATAAGTTGACAGGCCGCAGGCCGGCGCCCAGCAGGATTTTTGAGACAAAACAAAAAAAAAAAAAACTAAAAAAAAGCGAAACATTTTAGCTGGCTGCACTTGCCACATTGACATTCCCCAGTTGTGCTTTTTCTACTTTGGAAATAAAGTCATTTGCGGCTGATTTGTGGCCGGCATGTGAATTGCCCTCAAGTGTGCGAGTTTTTGCCGCTGCCAGTCGATCGGTTCGAGAATGGAGAACAGAGAACAGAAGCTTACTTGCACAACGATCGAAAGATCGAACGATCGATGAAGATGGAGAGATCGTGTGGAGATCGGTTCGAGGACCGAGTCACTGGGGAGTCCGTCCCATGCCATGAATATGCGATGGAGGTGCCAGAAAATTCTTGTCATCGATCAGCTATAATATCATTCTAAGTACTAAAGAATGTATCGATTGGGGCATTAAATCGGAATATATTCTAACAAAATAGCTTTGTTTTATTAGCCTGTTAAGACAAGTGTTACCTAAGCTGTTTGCCAATCAGCAAATTTAACGATTAGTTAGTATGAGCATCTCAATTATATGATTACTTGATAGTTAATATTGTCTTATTATTCACTCTTAAATATTATTGCATATCAATATCAATATTATTATTCCCTCTTCAATATTTAAATTATATGATTACCCAATAGTTGTCGATTTAATATCTTTTTATTAGGTCTTAAGCATCTTAATTATATGATTTATCAAAGTTATCGATCAAATATTATTAAATATCGATATCAGTCTTATTATTGACTCCAAAGCATCTTAAATATATGATAACTTAATAGTTATCGATTAAATATCGTCCTTTTATTGATTGTTAAGCATTTTAATTATTAGATTTCCCTATTATCGATTATATATTATCCTATATCGATATCAGTCTTATTAATAATTAGCCTAAATTATTACTTAGCCAAGTGTTATCGATTTAATCGCTGTCTATCGCTTATATTTTCACACGCAACCCATTGGCATTTCCCCTTAAATCAACCAAATGTTGTTGAGCAATTTCCAATGTGATTATTACACTTGGATGGGTCACGTCGCTGAATACGAATATATATAAATTTCCGAAATATCCCAAAAAGTGTGACTTACTGACTGATCGATCGATGACTCAGATTCCCGTTCCATTTGCATACGATTAGGTAAATTCGATCGGTCCGCATGCGAATGCGAATGCAAGTGAATGAATTATGGAGCAGGGCGAGATTGCACAATCGAGTGGCGAGTGGCGGGCGGCGATCGCCGAGCATTATATTATTAATAACACTTCATAATTGCGGTACATAGGAGCACGGATCGTGGCCCGGACCTGCATTTATTTATCATTGTATCGGCGTGAGTGCGCGGGGCGTGCGATGTGAAAACGCTGCATACTTTGCATTTGGGGTGCACTCAGCATTTGACTTATTGTATTGTGTGAAAAGTATTATATGTATTTTGTCCGCACATCTGCCGCCACGAACGTTTATCGGCTTTTTGCTCCGCTTACGTGCTACGTGCCGCAGTCGAACTCCGCATTTCACACGAGCGAACAGCACAAACAGTCAAAAGACCGGCAAAAACAGTCAATAGAAAGAGGAGACAATTCAAAGACAATTCAAAAAAGAGGCAAACGTTTCAGATAATTGTAATAATAAATAATTTAAAAAAACTCGCTGTGATTCTTTTCGATCTTTCATCGAAATAATCTATTAAATTAAAATATCGAAACGTTGTAAGTCTCTTAATAACATTTCATCTATGAAATCGGCAGAATTAAAATTATACAACTTCATAGCACATTTTCAATAAAAAAGGCATTGCGATTGACCCTTTTCGATATTTTAAGAATATTTATCGATTAAACCGATTAACTTTTAAGAGCAATTAATAACCCACTTCCGATATCTTTAGGACTTTAAAAACTAACTCGGAGCCTCGAATCTCAATTTTTATTTAAAAATCCAAGTCTATATGTGTACCAAATCAAGGAAATCGATATCATTTTTGATATTAACAGCATTATTGCTCCCAGCAAGTGATTTTCAGTTTCGTTCCAAGTATTTCCCAACCACCTGGGATTCTGTTACACATTCGACTGTCGCTACATATCGATCTGCTCATTATTCTCCTGCATCTACCCATTTATGTACTTCGATATGTGTATATCTATCGCCACATATCTGCAGTAATTCGTTTCACAGTCAGAATCAGATACGTACATACATACATTTCTTGGACGGATTCCGGGGAATTCCGAGGAGTCTCTTGCTTTTTTCCCTACGTCATCGGATTCCGTTTCACAATCCTTTGTAGTAATATGCTCGTAAAATGGAAAACTTTGCCAACTGCCTGTGCCCCCTTCTATTATTGCTACTCTCCTTCCGCTGGATCGTTCTCGCTTGGCTCATATTCCTCCTCCGCTTGGGTCTTTGGGCCGAATTGGATTTTAGCAGAAAGTAGTTGGCCATTATTCCGCGTGGGTGTCTCTGTGTATGGACTCTGGCCATAAAAATAAACTTTCGTTGTGCGGCTGCCTTGCCTTTGCCTGGCCGGAGCTTAATTAAAAGCCAGAGCAAACAGAGACACACAGGGAGTATCCGATAGATACTAGGGGAGGGATAGAACCATTGTCAGCTCTAGCTTGGTTTTTTTTTCTCCTGTTTTTGTTCTTTCTAATTAAGTGTCAGTGCAGCAAATCTGCTCGAAGATGGCACGAAATTTACACTTTAATTGGGCATTTAGATAGTGTATATCTATATTGGCCTTTGATTAGTTTGCTAATTGCTTCGAGGCAGGGGTGGGTGCTGTAATGGACTCCGAGGGGGCTGGGGTTGGGCTATTAACATAAAAGTTGACGAAACCAGAGATTGGGGACGGAGTCCAGCCATCCAGCCATCCATCTATCTATCCATTCACTTCCTTAAGCGATCCGCATTCACGCCCCGCCCGCATCTGAAATTGGGCCGCGTGGCGATTCAATTAATTTATTATTCACTTAAGAGCGCCACGGGAGGAAGAAGGGCAGGCGGACGGCTGAAGGCGGAAGACGGCAAGATGGAGCGCACATAAAAATGTTATAAAAATTAAGCGCACACTGGCAAAGACACTAAATGGAGAGGAGAACTGAAAGCTGGCGAAAGAATTTTTTCGCACATTTCGAATGCCTCCCGCAGTCGTGCCAAAAATGTCCTGACAGCGGGAAGTGCGACTGAAGGGGGATTTTCGGGGGTTGGTTGTGTGTCGACTTATGGGGAACGCGTGTCGCAAGTTTTACAGTTATAAACATTTCCGTGCACGTTCCAAGCGTTAAATTTGAAAGCCAGCCGCAAAAACAGAGAACTATAAATATGAAAATTGTTCTAGAAAATTAAAGGAAAAGAAGAGGCTAAAACGAAAATGGAAATACCCTAGTAACTATGAATATTCCAGAAAAAACAGACATTATAGCTTAAAATTGAATGGAAAATACATAAATATATAACGGGGAACTATGTATATTGGAGAAAAATGTTCCAGAAAGTATATATTTGCCACATAAGGTTTATCTCAGTATATAACCTAAAATAAGAATTTTAAGTGGCAAGCTCAAGCATGTTTATACATGTTTCTATAGTGCCAAAGTCTTCTCATCAGTTATTTTTATTTGGAGGATCTCTCACAGCTCAGATATTCATTAGGGTATTTATATACTTTCTAATATATCAGTATTACAATTATTATGACTCCTTTTAACAGTTAATTGATTTATAATCAATAATAATAATCGATTTGAAAACGATAATCGATACTTGATTATTGATTATTTGCCTTCTCTAGTCAGTTACTCCCAAACCTTAGTCAAGGGTATCGCCTGGTCATAAAACTACTCCAACTGTTGTTGGGCAAGTGAATGAAAAGCCTGGGAAATGGAAAATTATGGAAATGAATTGGTTTCGAAACGAGATATACTCGTACATATGTACCAGGAAAAAGCAGTCAGAGAGTGAGAAGTACTAGAAACCACTAGACCTTCAGCCACCACGCACTTCGAATGCTCTGTTATGTAATCAAAAAACCGGGAAGTATCTAGATACGGCTGCATCTCCACCTGCGTAATGTATCTGCTAGTACGGGTGACTAACTCTCCTGCAGATAAGGGAGTAGTACTTCGATTGCACTTCTTTGCGTTCTTTATGTGCGTGCGCGACGTATCTTTGTATCTGCAAGGACGTTGGCAATCAGAGAACTTTCATTACACGTTTGTGTGTGGTTTTTATCATCGGGCTTATCAGCTCAGCGGCTGGCTGTGTCAGAAGATGTCTTATCGAAGGAAAAACACGAGCATGACTCGTTATCTGGGGGCCACCAGCCCTGGGCTCCGAGAGAGAACCTCCCCCCGCTCTCTCCGCTCCGGTTAGTCTCTTGCCTCGATTCCGATTTTGAGTTCGATTTCGGTTTCTGCTACGATTTTGGCGGAATCTAATTAATTTCCAGAGCTAATTCATTTTGTGACATCGTTGCGATTTATGCTGATTAAGGTGACATTATCGGCCCTGCTCGCCGTTTGCGTGTTTCCCTTTTATTTATTGTTATTTATGGGCACTTCATGTGGCCTCTCTTTTCTTTACTTTTTGTGTGGAATTTTATCAAAAAGAGCTGGGGTTTTTTTTTCTCGTTTTTTGTTTGCTTTTGGCTTTTATTTTTCGGATGGCTTTTCGTCCAAAGCCATTTAGAACACTTTTCGCACCTCGTTGTTCGCGGGGCTGGCGAAAGATACATTTGTATCTGCCGCTGCTGGTGCTGCTGCCTGCCATGCGACAGCTGTCACTGGATCTAGCGATCTCTGAGATCTCTCTGTGGCCGGCACATCATCATCATCATCATCTTGATCATCATCGTCAGCTTGGTGATTTTTATGAAGGAATTCGCATTAAAAATGTTTATTATGTTTATTTATTGCGAACGAGAATCGAGAACGGGCCAAAATGGAAAGACTCACACACACAGCCAACACAGATACAAAGTAGATCTAATGGATTTCTGAATTTTCTGTGTTGGCTGTAACAGAAAAAAAGAAGAAAACAAAAAAGAGAAGAATACAACAAGCAGAGGCGTCTCTGCGAGGGGGGCACTGGATTCTTTATTTTTACACTTGTTCGTGCTGGACAAAGCCAGAAGCCAAAAGCAGCTGGCAGCTGGCAAGTGAGTCCCCGTTTTTCAGAGAAATCCTCAGATCGTTTTCAGTTCGTTAGGATTTCAGACAGTGGCAAAAAAAACTAGGTTTTAAAAAGAGTTCAATAGTAAAATTTAGAAGAAGAAAAATCTAGATGTGAATGTATAAATTTATGACTAGAAACTAATTGGAAATTCTAAATAAAATGCAAACCCCCAAGGGCCTTGAACTTTGCCACACTTTTCAACATAAATTTTCCTTTTTTCCCTCTGTAAATAAGTTACTATCACAGAGAGAGAACAACACTAAGCTAAAATCCAGTTTAAATAATAAAAAAACCATACATGAATACAACTGTAATTGTCAAGGAAAATAATAATATTAATTAAACAATCGTAAATCGTTAATTTAAAGTGAAATATATTGTTGAATATATATTGTTTAATTAAAAGGCATATTGTGTTTACTTTTGATTCTGTTTTTTTGTGTTTTTGTATTACACACTTTTGTGCCGAAATTAAATTTAAAATAAACATTCCATTTCCAGGCTAGGATGTTTATTTTATCATTATTTTTTGTTCTGCCTGGACTGTGGGCTCTATTTGACTTTTAATTAAAATAAATTTGCCGATTTGCCAGCTTAGTATTTCAAGGTGGGGTCCAAAGATATATGTTTGCTCCAAGGGAGTGCCGAAAAAAATAAAGCCCTGAGAAGGGAGTTGGGAATTATAAGAGGTGTGAGAGAAAAATAGCGGGAGAGATACCGATAGAGAGAGAGAGAGTGAGAGAGAGTGAGGGAGTAGGTGTTAAGGGCTGGGAGGCGACATCAATTAGCGCAGGACAAATGTGTCCCAAATGTATAGAAAAGAACCACGCCCATTGCACCCACATGCCACACTTCAAAGGAACCCACGCGGAGCCCACACAAACACACACAAAAAACACACACATGTCGCTTGGCATGTCCTTGACACATATCCTGGCATTTGCTCAGCACGCACATTCCACTCCATTCCACACACACACACACACATGTGCTGCGAGAAGGTCCTTAAATGTGCTGGGCAACGCCTTGCGGGGCTTCTTCTTCGCGAGAGCCTAGCCCTAATCCATTTGAGCCCTCTCTTCCGCTCTCTCCCGTCTCTCTCTGTCTCTCTCTTCCTCTCTTTTAGCCAAGGATAATAAAAGCGAATTCTCCTACTTTATGGCCGGGGCGAAACTTTTGTGGCTTCCTCATGTGTTTGTGTGTGTGAGAGTTCTTGTAATATAATCCTAATGGAATTTACACTCAAACTTTACAATGGCAGGGCAACAATAGCGAGGACACTGCGTGTCCTTTGTCGTTGACAGGGATCTCGTCGTCGGGATATACATAGAGGAAGAGGCAAGACCAAGTAGGAACCAAATTGAGTTGAAATTACATCCGCGAAAGCTCAAAACAAGGACGAATTCGAATTCGAAGCGAAATTGAATTGAATTGAGGAAAACAAATATAAAATGGGAAAATATTACCTTGGCAATATATTTTTGTTTTGCTATTTTCGATATTAATTAATTAAAAGATAATCAAATCCTTGCAACAGAAACTCTCTCAAATAAAACCATAAATAATATTCAGACAAAAAGCCATTCAAAATCAGAGAGTTGCCACTTAAAAAATGTGGCAACCAAACATATTGCAACCAAATGTTGTCTCGCTTGAGTTTGCAGGGCTTTATTCTATTTTATTTGTTGTTGTTTTGTTGTTGTTTTGGTGGATACAGATACAGATTCGGATTCAGATACGGACTCGAATTTGAATAGCGATCTGGCTGAAGGTCAAGTGCATTAAGGCGCAACGGAAACGAGGCGAAATGGAAATGTTAAATGGCATCGAAAATAGTTTGAAACAAAAACAAAATGCCGAAATAAATAGAAAAATGTATTTGTTGTTTCGCTTCTACTCACCCTCTCTATCAAATTAGAGAGAGCATAAAGATAGCCTGCGTGCGTGAACGCAGTAAATTCTGATTTTATTTGATTTGATTTTGAGACCAGCCGCCTCGAGTCCCCGAGTATCCTTGGACTAACTTTGGCTTAATTGTGCGTGTCAGGCAGCCACAAAGCCGCAACATGGACACATGTCCGTTGACTTGCTCGCTCGCTGGGTGTGTTTTAACCAAGGTCCAAGGACTGGCCAAGAGCGGAAACTAGCAGGGAGCAGGGAGCAGGAGCAGCAGCAGCAGAAACTGAAGCAGGAGGACGAGAAGTCGTTAATAAGAGCGGAAATGCTGGCGCCGACATTATCATTTCAACCTCCACCCGCTTACAGCGCAATTATGATAATTGAGTGAGCAGAAAAGCCAAAGGCAGGCAGTCAGCAAGGCTGGCAGCCTGGCTAAGAGCCCGGCCTGGGGACTGTGGCCAAGTGGCAGACAGGTTAAATTGCGCGTAACTCGACAGTAAATGGTGGCAGATTCCCGTCTTCGGACTCGGCTTCCTTTTTGATTGATTCGCCAACAAGTTTGCCACGCACGCACCCGAATAAGGCAAGAACAAAACAACAAAAAAATGAGTATTAAAAAAAAAGAGAGAAAGAAAGGGAAAACACATTACCAACTGGCGCCCAATTGTCTCGAGGACCTCAAACCTCGCTCCCTACCTACTCCGAGATGCAACAACAACAACATACTATATTATTTGCCTTGGCCTGCGGCGAGTCCTTTGCCTCCTTGCCTCACCTTGTGACGCACAGCTGGATTTATGAATTGATTGCGTGCTGAAAATTCCCTGTCTTTGATTGATTTCGCTTGACTTTCTTGCGTGACTGTGTGGCCCCCGTGCGTATGCGTAATATTCTTGCTGGTTTCTTCTTGTCCCAGGAAGCTGTGTGTGCACAGCGACGGAACACTATATTTAGGCGCAGTGCCACCATTTAATGGATTGTTTACGTCCCAAAAAAAAAAAGAAAAACACAAAAAATTGGGACGGCTGCAAGTTAGCATAAACAGCAGCAGAACCGGAAAATGTACGGTCTGTGCCACACATAGAGTTTATTTTTGGGGCGGATTAGAGAAAGGGATTAAGAAAGGAATTATATATTTTTAATATTTAATTGTTGCATTTTAATTTACTAACAATAAATTGAGACTAAATAAATCTCTTAAGCTTGATATTGCAAATTGCATTCTTAGCTTAGTTATTATATTTTTTTAAGCTTTAATTTTTTCAAAAATTATCTTATAAAATGATGGATAAATATTTAAATTTTAATACAGAACCGTTTTCCGAATTCAAATGAATGTATTTTTAGCTAAGTTATAATCTTTTTAAAGACTAAACTCCCTGTAATATTTAATTTAATAATTTTACAAAGGTCACAAGGGCAGCTTATAGTAGACCCTCTCTCTTCTGGATGCTGTCCTCGCACTTTGACTTACCATTAATTGCCCAAGTCGCCGGTTCCGAGCTGAGCTGCTGCTGATGCTGGACCTGGGGCGGAAGAGAGAAGGGAGAATTCACACTGTTAGCATTGATTAGCGTCTAATGTACAAACACGATGCGGATTGCACGGCATATACTGTGATTGGGAGGGAGATGGGGATATGGGAGCGGGATATGGGGTACTCAAAGCGAGCTGAAACCAAAACTGGGTTCAGAGTGGACCGGCGACCGGGCCCATCAATAATTGCGGCTTACGGCCATCTATTATGTGTGTTTACTGTGTGTAAAGACGATGGATGGTTATTGATTAGGCGAGTGTACGACGACCACCGCATATTATGCATGAATCATCGCCAATACAAAAGAAGAAACGAAACGACGCTAAAAACAAAACTCGCGTAGGTAGCGCCAATTTTTTAGGCAAACACAAATATAAATAAAGCGAGTGTGTGGTTATTCGTATAAGCCCAAAGCCAAATCAAACCAAGCCAAACCAACCCAAGAAACTCATAAAAAAATAAAACAACAACAACAAAGCGTATTGTGACTGAAATGTACCCTGTAAGCGAGTCATTAGATATGGCAGAAAAATATTGAAATCGATATTTGCGATTTATGTTCGATAAACTGAACATTTGTTTAATATATTGCTCCAATTTCCGTCTAGAAACTTGCCTCCACTTCTTCTAGCTTTCAATTCTTACAAATTATCGAAATTTGTTGGTTTAACGGAAAGTGTAATATTTTTCGATATTTAAAATTTCGATAAATTTGATTTTTAATAATTTCCATAAGATATCGAGTGTGGTTTTATTTATAATTCTTACAATTTGATGCGGTATTTCAACACAATCGATATAGTAACGTTGAGAGCCACATTTTACGATTATTTACATTTCGATATATAAAATTGTTCGATATTTTCGATACGATAAGACTCAAACCCATCTACCTTTTGAATGTTCAACCCAATGGGTGCCAAAGACCCAAGGAGCGACGAAGTCAACTAAGCCCGCTGTCCATTAATTTGGCTTAAATCCCAGCCAGCGCCGTGGCAGAAGGGGATTTTGTGTGTTTATTTGGCTGAGAAGAACGCTCTTTTCGAGAGCTTTGTTTGCTTTGGTCTCCGCAAATCGCCAGCGGAACCGCTACTTCATTTGCATCGATTTTTTCGTGTGTGTGCTTTATTTGCACCGAAAATTGCATCTTCTGTTTGTTTGCACTCTTTAATGTCATTAATTTCAGCCAGAGGGAGAGATAGAGGGGCAGAAGGGAATGAAGGTGGAAAGGTGGATTCGGCTACCTGGCAACGGTGTTGTCGTTTCGGGTCTTGCTTTTTGTTATTTTGTGCGAATTTTCGCGTTGAATTCGCATTGAAATGTGCAAAAACCTCAATTAGGCGCAATTAACAGCAATTTTGTTGCCCCCGGGCCAGTAGTTTTTGGCCAAAAAGGCTTCAATCTGAATTGAAATGTTGTTGAAAGCCCAAAAATTTGGTAGAAGTGCGTTTTATTGAGTTTTTTGGTATGCCTGGAGCGTTAAGAGATCGCTTAACAAGGGCACACTTTTTACTTAATTAATATTCATGGAGAAACAATTAATTTGTTTATTAAAGAAAGATTGCAGTGGGTTAAATTAATGTTTTAATTTGCAGATATGCAAGGAATATTATGGAGAAATTTCGAATAAATATATATTTCAAGAGAGATGAAAGTTGATATAAACAGAAACGATGAGTTTACTTGATTAAATACAATATTTTATTGAAAATAAGTAATTTATTACCAACTAAATGTATAAAAATTATAACCAAATGAACCAGAATAGTCTCCAAATGTTTTTAAACGCTTCAAATCGAAGTAAATAAGAATTAAGACCGAAATGAAAGGAAGTTTGTTTGTTGCAATTTAATTGCCAGGCCAAAAATCCTGTTTAACCAGAATCGCATTTAAATGGGTTTTTGGGGGAAGGAATATATTATTTTGAGGTAAAAATAGCTGTGTATTTTTCAAGTCCGATATGGAACAAGCTCCGAAACACGTTTGCCACTCTCTCCCCACCGCTGGACGAGGAGGAGGAGGCGGAGATCGCAGTTAATTTGCGCGTAATTGCCCCAGCTGGGTGCGAGATCCATCAGCTCATCAGGGCACAACTGGGAGGAGGAGGAATGTATGGGCTTTATGGCCTCATCAGCGGCGGTAATATTCAATTCCCCAACTCGTAATATTGAACATCAAATGGAAATGCAATAGGAAATGGAAATGGGAATGGAGATGAGATTGGGGCTGGGACTTCGACTGAGACTTCAACTGAGACCCGACCTTGACTGGCTGCAATCGAGGTTCTAAGATAGAGATACAGGGGGCAATTTGCGTTGCTTTAATGCCCATTTCGGTGGTAATTAAGCAACGGCAGCTGCTCCACCATCGTTGTAGGAAAACAACAAAAAATTCCAATTTCAATTTCAATTTCGGCAGAGCCAGAGCCAGGCAGCGACATTAAAAATTATTTAATTAAGTGATTTTAATTTCGCTTTTTGCTACTGCCGCTGCCGCTGCCGGTGGCACTGCCTGTGTTGCTACTGTTTCCACTTGAGACTTCCCTTCTTGATTGTCTAATTTCATTAATCTAGGAACCGCTCAACAAAAGTGAATGAAGCAAACTGGCAGCCAGCCAGAGCGCCTCGTTTTGACCCACTGTGCGCGTTCTCTTTTGTCAATTAGAATTTCGAATTTGACCTCTGTGCCACACACAGAGCAGTTAGCGGAAGACGCGGACGAAGACGAATACCAAGACTCCGATCGAATCGAAATGGTTTCGTTGCGTGGGACTGGGACCTGCTCACTCTGCTCGCTCTACTCACAGGCATAAATCACACTTGAGTGCCAATGCCAGAACAGAAATAATCGCTTAATTAGCCACCGGGCAAAGTCCAATTGGTAATGCACCTTAATTTCTATTTTTTATTTACTTATTTCCGATTGGCGCCACGAAATAGTAGTGTTTTGGCAACTGAGGAAGTGATAGTGCCAAAGATACAACTGTAAAAGTGCCAGAGATACCAGAAAGGCACTGTCAAGAACGAGAAAACCTTTTAATTTCATTTATATTAATACTAAATTAGAAGGTTTATGTCGCCTAAGAAGGTAATTTGCCATAAATGCAGCGTATATCAAATTTCTCTTGTAATTCTCAAGTGCTTTCTCCCCTGACAACTAAAAAAGTATCTGATGAAAAGTTATAGTTTCCAAAACATAAACATTACAAAGATTTATTTGAAAGTTTCCTAAAAGAGCTTGATAATAGAAATCTATTGTAATATATTCATATATCGAGGTGTATTAATTATTTTAAAAGTTCTCTTATAATTCTCAAGTGCTTATTCCGCGATAAAAAGCCACATCAACTAATTAGAGTATGTTGTTGTTTTATACCTAAAACCTCTGACCTCAAACTTAGATCTATGACTCAAAATTATATATATTATTTTAATTAACAAACGATTAATCCGGATGTTTGTGAGTTATAAAGGCAGTCCCCAGGGATGACCATATCTCGAAATGTGGACTTTTGAGGCCTAAAGTTACCCCAACTCTATGAAGTTTTTAATGCGACCATAGCTTTGTTTTTGCAGCTGGCCTTCCGCCCTTTGGGAATCATCTCCGGCTGATTTATGGTCTCCATAATCATGGATCGTGGTGGACCGGGGCGTGGCTGGAACTGGGCCTGGTGTGTGTGTGTGTGTGTTGCGGGGGCTTAGGCCTATTGGGCCCTACAAACTGGCCGACCTTCGGCGACTTAACTCTTAACTTAACTTATAAAACTGTGTGTTTGGTCTTTGATGTTTTTCTGGTGCTTTGTTTTCTGTGGACTGTGGGCTTTGTTTCTGTCGGCTTCTAATGCTTCCGGTTCCACACACTCCCTCTGCTCCCTCCCTCCCCTCCTCTCTCTCTTGTAAGTTGAAGGCCTCGCCTCGCTATGGCGATAAGATACGTAGAGCCGGCTCTGTGTATTGATTACCCCGACTCTTGGCCTGGCCAATTTGGTGGCAAAAGTACTGACTGTCGACCATTAAAAAGTCATTACAAAAGCACGGCACACACATCACATGCACATGTTTTTCCGGAGGAGGAGGCAAAGCTAGGGAGGCTAGGGAAGTCTGCGAAGCTAGCGGAGCTAGGGGAGGTGGCGGGGCAATGAGACAAGTACCTGGCATAATTGCAGAGTGGCAATCAAAAGGTTCGGACCGCACACGGGAAGTACCATGCCCAAAGACCGACCAAGCACAAGCCCAAGCCCAAGTCCAAGCCCAAGAGAGCTCAAAGCCGAGAGCCGAAAGCCGAGAGGCGAGTTCCTCCTCTACTTACTGTTTTGGATTTCCGCTATGTCGGGTCTGGCGGAGTCGTCGACATGTCTGGGAGGGATCGCCCCCCTCTGTCGCTCTGTCGCTCTGTCACTCTGCCTCTGATGATCACTTAAAGGGATTTTGGATTGACTCGTACCTCGTATTTGCCCACTGATAATGAGGCTCAATTATCGTGTGCCCGCGTTGTTTGCGTTGTCGAAAGGCGAAGAAGAGCTTGGATGCCATGCCTACTCTTCTCCAACTTCCCCGGGAGATATGTATGTCCGTATGTCTGTATCTGGTAACTCGTGTCAGCTGGCCGTGACTCAGTTTGGTTAACAACCGACAATATTTGGTAAATATTTGACAAACCCAATGCACTTCTCCTTTACACTAACCAAAAGGAAGTCGTTAGAGGATTTATAACCTCGGCTAAGTCCCAAGTCTGATCGAGATAATTCGGTTCTTGGAAAAGAGGAAAAGGAATCCACATTTATCGATAAGCGTGGCTATCTGTGCCCCAATTAACCCAATTAGCCGATAGCACTTGAAGGTGATCGGGAAATAATCAGCAAGACACACAAGTTACAATTACGGGGAAAAACTTTTTAGTAACCAGAACAGCAGTAATTCCTCACTAAAAATTATATAAAAATACATTTTTCATTGCTTTTTAATTGATCGATACTATCCGTGGAAACAATCGTTATCGAGAGATTTTATTTTTTATTTTTCAAGTTATTAAAGGAAGTAATTTATCTATTTTCCAGCTAGCCACTGCCAATATAGGTATAACATGATTTGATTTACTTAGAAACCGTTTTATTTTAACTTATCGATATCGATACCACTAACTTGTGACTGATCGATATCGATCGGAGCAAGTTATTGATTTTTAATTACTTATTTCTTAATTTTCAAGCCATCAAATAGAGTAATTTATTTAATCTTCATATCAGTGTCACAAAAAAACCACAAAGTAATATAATCAATCGCTGAATTTTATCGAAATTTATTATCATACTTGTGATTGCTTATCGTTAAATTGTTGATTTTACCTAGCAGTCAGCTAAGAATACCTTAGAATTTTCCCGCCACTGAAGAACTCAATAAATTTCGGAGACCTGGTGGTAGTTTCTTTGATCTTTCAACAAAAGAAATTCAATGAAATTTATTTGCCACCTGAGCGGGGGGCTCCTCCCCGTGTGAGATCTAGATGAGGAGGAACTGCTGCTGCTGGCCTGGGAACCAGTGGCACTTGGAAAGCCATTAAGTGCCATGCGAACTATGTAAATGTCCGGCAATAAATTCGTTCAGAGCCTCAAGGTGATCATCCTCCTCCTACTTCTACCTCGCACTTGGCACACTTTGAGCATAAATTTTTTGGGGCTATAGAGCAGCTATATAGAATAGATATCTGAATATATATATATAGGTGATATGGTTTGGGGGGGTGGATTGCCGCGGATGGATCTTGTTGGGCGCCGCCTGCCTTTGTTCGGCCGGCATTATTACAGTAATTGATTGATTGATTAACTTGCAGTCGCGGTAATTGAATCGAAAAGTGACCGCCGGGCATGTGCCATAGAATCCACTTCGGACGACCAACGATGGGGCGTGGCACTTGACGATCGGTCGTGTCAGTGGTGTAGTTATAGTTGTCGCTCCAATGTCGCCGCTTTTCAGTTGCAAATTAATGCTGACAATGCGGCAGAAATAGATCCGAACAAGCGAGCGAACGGATTATATATATCTGTATATATATATATATATATGTGTGCACATCCGATCTTGATGCGATCTATCCGTGGCAAATGGCAAATAAAAATGGAACAATCGGCCGACTGGAAAACTGCAAATACAACTATACTGGAATACTATGAATACTGTCAGTACTGTGAATACTAAAAACCACTAAAAACTAAACACTGAGCTTTGAATTCTACCCGAATGCCAGGCAAACACGTCCAGTACAACAGAAAAACAGGCAACAGCGAACAAGACAACAACAACAGCAAAAAAGAGTACAGAAAAAACGCCATAAAACAATCGTAAAAAGCGACAAACAAATTGGGAGGAGGGGTCTTTTTTTTTAAATAATGGCAAGAGGTTCCCGTACAAAGTAACCACAAAGTGAGAAGGCAAATGAATCCAAAGTTGACACTCCAAGGGGTTTTTGAGTTTACTGTATATGTGTAGTTGTGGGAATTTTTCAGGAAATTTACTTCATAATATAATACCTCTTATTCCAAGATCAAAGGCTATAGAAAGGGTACTAGAGCACTGACCCAGGAAAGTGTTTCTTTAAGACCCTGACAAAGGTTTGACATATCATCAAAAACATTGTGTTTAATATCTAGTCGAAAATATTGTAATCTTTAATATATCGCACTTGTGAATATCGAACATATCACTTTTAAAGTACAAATATCGATGTTATCGAAGAATAACCGAAATATTATATACAACTTCCTATTACATTTATTCAATATAACAAACACCTATAACAAAGCTATAAAATCGGTGAAAATATCGACTTTTGAGTATCAAATACCGTTTCAGTATCGATATATATCGATATATTCTATCATCCCTAGTATATTCTGTTAAGACAAGACCTTCCGTAACACCTGGAGATGAATGGCTAGGTGTACCCTCTACCGCCTTATGATTATCATTATCATTATGACTATGATTATGAGACAACAAATATTTGATTGGGGCGAGTGTGTGTGTGTGTGTGTGTGGGGCTCTTTATGATATTTTAATTTATTTTGAATTCCAAATGAATTGCTTATTGTTTTAAATGGAGGTACGGACGGGGATGGGTTTGTTTCGACTGCTAATTAGCATAGCAGAAAACAAGTTGAACAAAGCTCGGAAATACGAAACTAAAATAAATAGAGGTAGAAGTGGAAACACAAAATATACATACATATATATATATATATATGTATGTGCTATGTAGGTATGTGGATATATAGCAAACAAATGGGAAATACTAAGAGAAACTAGTTTTTTTTTCGGCGGCTAATGAATGGTGCGTGAATGGGAAGTTGCAGATAGAGCTGTGGATAGAGCTGGAAAAATTGGTAAGAGGAGTGGGAAGTGGCGGAGAATATGGCCAAAATGAAATGCCAATGAACCAAAGAGGCCGAATCGCTATTTCTTCTATCATTTCATTTGATTTGCTTTGGCGTTTGATTTGTTTTGGCTTTTGGTTTGCTTTCCTTTGGTATTTGCCTTTGCTTTGCTTGAACTCTGCGTTTGCCATTGCTTTTTGCTTTTTTCATTAGCCCTGGCTTTGCTTTTCGAATAACTTATGAACCATTTGGCTAGTGCAAAAAGGAGGAAAACGATTCCCAACCCGAAAAGACTTGTGGCCATTCGAAAGTAGTCGTCGGTTCGTTCTCTCGGATATGGTTATGAAAATGGAATTGGAAATGGGAATGGCAATGGCAATGGCCAATGGCTATGGCCAGCGTGGACTTGGGCGTGGACTTGGCATAGGGTTTGGTATTGGGATTGCACTTCCAAATCCGGTCAGCGTGTCAGCAGGGAAGACAGTAAGTGTGACTAATACCGAAATCTGTAAAAAAAATTTGCCAAGAAAATAAAAGAAAAAAGTTGCTAACTTAGCCGAGCTTAAACAAGAAATATCGACGATGTCGGACGACTCCCACTCGGACTGGGGGATACATGGAGCACGGGGGGACACTCTGGGCGCGAGGGGACACCCACAGAAAGAGAGCCGAGGAGAGCAGCAAAGTGTAACGAAGTTAGAAATCCACACAGAAACAAAAAGCTTTTAACGCCCACGCCAAGGCCAAAGCTAATTTGCATATCTCGACGCGCATACACGAAACCCGAAACAGCAACGAACAAAAAACAAAAAACCATACTAAAAAACACTAAATAAAACGGCAAAAAAAGCAGCAGGCAACAGCAGAAAAGTACATAAATACCAAATACATAATAAATGCTGCCAAAACTGGAGACAGCTCAATAAACTCCTCGGGTTTCTCGGAGGGAAGCATGAAGCCTAAAGCATGAAGCAGCAGCAGAAACAGAACTTCGGACATACGGAGAACGTATCCTGTTCTGGGGGTCACCACCAAATGCTATTAAATGTATTTTTATTTAAACTAATATCTATGCTTATTTAACCTTGAATATATTTGCATTTGTTAAACTCCAATTAATACATATATTTATTGGCTTTTTGCTTCGCATGTCAACGACCTATCGGCAGTGGTTGGGGGTCACCATCAGCGAAGGTTCAAATATACTTTTGTTATATAGTTAAGTCAAGTTAACTATGGAGGGGCTTAGTTATACTCAGGTACTGGGTTTACTTTAGAACCTGTAATCCTGAGAATACTTCTGTTTAGGAAGTAAGGATCACTCAAGAGTCTAAACCCCCCCCGGACGTCGTGGGGTCACACGTTACGTCCTAGGTACTTTTGTTATCTATTTAAATCAAATTGTTTATGGAATCATAGATCCACCTCCTAGTTATAGTCAAGTTTTCAGCTTATTCTAAACTGTAAGAAGACTCGAATTATTTATGGAAGTAAGTAACTAGGTAGGGAGCACCCTAGTCCCCCCCCGGACGTCGTCGGGTTGACCAGCTGGTGATTTCGGTGGATGTGCTGCGGATATCCATGCTAATGTATCTCCGCCATGTGCGTGTGTAACTAAATACAATGCAAATTTCGTATTTTTTCGACTCAATTACTCAAAAGAGAGAAAAAAAGAAAATAAAAAACACACACAAGTAGAGCGGCACATGCAAATTATGTATATATATATATTTTACACCCCCATGACGTTGCAGGGGCATAATTAATTAGTTGAACGGGGCACGGAACTTGGACTGCTCGGGTTCGGGTTCGGGTTCGGGTTGGAGTCGCTTTTTATTTTAATGCTATATATTCTGTATATTTTTCTGTTCTTTTTGGGTTATTTCTCCTTCCTTTTTTCGGGGGTCTTGTGCTAATGAGTCCATATTGTGCGAAAAAGCGAGCGAAATGTATATTTGCCGGCGAGCAAACAAAAACAACATAACAAAAGCAACGCTGAGCTGAATGCTGGCTGAATGCCGGCTGAATGCTGGCTAAAAAGCTGTCTGAAAACGTGGTAGGACAGTGTTGCCAAAAATTCATTTGGTAAAAGTTTTCGAAATACACACAAACACACACACATTCTCCTATCTCTATTGGAGTTGCTTTTCCTTTGTTTTTTTTTTTTTGTTTTTTGTATTTTTTGCCCATCTATTTTTAATTAGTGCCAAATTCTTATTGAATCGGAAATTATGTTTCTTTTATGCATTCTACAGTTTGTATATATACGTATATATAACCCCAGGCACATACATTGTTTTGAAAAATGTGCGCTATCGAAGGCAGCTATAAATAGTTGGTTAATATTAGAGAGAAGAAAACTCATAAACATTAAAATATGCTTTTCACTCGGGCACGAAATCGATGGGAAATTAATTTTTCCAACCAAATTTCCAATTTCCATTTTGAAATTCATTTTCTTACTACATTTTAAGCAGAAATTGACCCTCAATTGGTGTCAATATATGGACAGGTTGAAACGGGAAAGCCAGCACTGGGCCCGAGGAAGGTACAAAGGGAAACCAGTAGCTGCCAGCAAGCGCTATTAAAATGGATTCCCGCCGGACTTCCTGGCCATATCATATTACCCGCTCTTAGCGCACTCTCTCGCTCTCTCTCTTTCTGTTACTCCTGACCAGCTGTGCTGTCTGTCCCGCCTGTCCTGCTCCTGTTGTGTTTGCCTTGATGGACATGACCCAAAAAACAACAACGACGACGACAGCGACGACGACGACGACGACGTTGGGGCAAGTGACCCATAAAACCCGATATGCAGCCGGCAGGCGGCGAAAGTGATGAAAGAGAGAGGACAGCGAAGCCAAACCTTCGGGTTCGGGCTGGGTTTTGGTTCGGGCCAAGCCCCCGCACAGTGCATTAATATGATTAGCAGGAAGATATGTATGGTGAGACCTGGAGGAGCAGCTAATGCCATTTCCTGGAACGCGCCCAATGTCGGTGGAAGGTCACCGCGGACAGAGCGCCGTGGGACATCGGTGGACCCACCATATGGCCAGCCAACACCACCACCAAAAAATAAAGCCGAAAAAAACAAATAAAATTCAACCACCGGCTCAGAAAATATAAAACTCAAAGTGCAGCCCACGTGCATTGAGCCAAGATATATCTATATGTATATACACACATATGTACATACATATATGCCACGTTGTGTGGGCCGACTTGGAATACAAAAAAATACAACAAATAATAAAAGAGCTACGGAAGTGCAGCCGCCAACGTAACTGTAAGCGGAGAGTGACTTGGAAGTACAGTGAGCACTGGAAAATCAAGAAAGTTGCATAATAATTAGGCCAAGAAACTTATATGTTTATTATGTATATACCAAAATTTGTATATATAATATATACTGGATAGGCGTATAGCCCCTTGGAAATCTCTGTAATATACTTATACAAAATATTGTTATAAAATAATTATTAGAACAAAATACAGAACAGATACTGATTATAGACAGTAGAGAAGTAAAGCAGTATACTTTATAGTACTGTTATACTATATATCATAAGTATAACAGAAAAGCAGTATACTTTATAGCACTGTTATACTATATTATTAGTATAACAGTTATAAATTATATAACAGAAAAACAGTATATATTATAGCACTGTTATACTATATCATTAGTATAACAGTTAAGAAGTATACTGTTATACTGTACGTTTTTTTGTCTTTAATACACCTATAAAAAATAATAGATTATTCTGATCAGATTCCGAAGATGGATAGTATAACAGTATAACAGTATATTGGAAGGCTTGGAAATGCTGTTTATCTTTGTTGACTTTAATATTAATTTCATTTTTAAATGAGGAAGATACTAAGCATAGACACTAGCTATACCTTAAAACTCCTTCTGCTTTGCTTTTGTCTAGATCTGTGCACGTTCTCAGTCTCACGTTGCATTTCAAAGTTCAAGAGTTCTAACTAGGAAAAATATATTCAAAAGGTTCAAAAATACAAACAGCTTGTGTAATGTATAAATCTTTTAAACGTTTTTTGTAATTATTTTCCAGCTATTTTTGCCACGGAAACGTTTGTGATTTTTTTCGATGGGTTTTTTTTTGTGTTTGTTATTTGGAATTTTTGTAGTAATTTACGAGCGGCAACTGTAATAAAGCTCATTGGTTTGCTTGTACTATATGTGTGTGTGTGTGTGGGTGATCGGGGGAAGCCCTTGGCCCCCTGCTCTCCCTCTCTCTGCCCCTGTAGAGATGCTCCAAAGAGATCGATTTGATTGATTCCCCATTGGAGACCGCACCTGTGTGTCTTCTTTGTCTCTTCCATGGCATTTCTTCGAGGAAGTTTCTTCTGCCACGACAATGATGATGATCATTTATCAACGGATTGGCTGAAAAACATTCAATTTCCCTATGCAAATTAACAGCAGACAATGTATTATTCGGTGGCTTTGCTTTGTTGTTCTCTAGCTAGCTTTTTCGGTGTTTTCTGTATTTTTTGTTTTTTTGTTTTTGCTTTTTGGTTTTTTGGACCTTGAACAAGGTGAAGTTGATTGCTGCCGCTGCTAATGCTGATCTCTGTTGTTGTTTTGTTTTTGTCTTGAAGTTCAAAGTTAACGAAACGAAACGCAGACTGAGAAAAAACGAGGAAGAAGCATAAACAATGCAAAGAAAACGAACAAAAATTCACACCTCTGAAAAGTGAGGAGAGCATGTGAGATGGATGGATGATGAGCACAATAAAAGACAACACGGCGTATGCTTGATACAAACTGATGCAGCAATCAATCAGTGATCGTTGAAGGGTTACTTTTGGGAAACTGCATATTTCACACTGAGTCACCGGGAAAAAGGGAAAGTAATTGGGATACAAACTTAGGGGGAAAGAGTTTAGGGAACGAGGAATGGCAATTAAGATATATATGGGCGTTATGCATCTTATAGATTATAGACTCTTTACTATGAATAACTGAGAAATCTTCTAATTAATGCGTGAAGATATCGAGGCAAGGGAAAAGGGAAGTCTGAGCAGAAAGAATTGATACGTTATGCTTCTTATAAATTATATTGTCTTTGCTTAAAACAACTGATGTATATCTTCTAATTACTGCATAGAAAAGTCATGAATTGAAGATACCTTAAATGCATTAATAATTCCCTTTGATTAATCAACTCCGGCAGGCACGCGTGCGCCAGGTGTCTCAGCTTTTACCTGTTATGCTAAAATACAGTTTCAATTTCAATTCCAATTTAAATTCCCCACTCAGAAGTCCATTTAAATTTTTGTGTAATTTTTTTCTTGTTGTGTTTTGAATTTTGTACGCTTCCCCGCTCGCTTTATATTGCGCAATGAGTGTGTGCCGCATCCCAGTACACAGATACAGATACAAGTACAGATACATTTGAACCCGCACGAGGTGACAAATTGCCTTTTGCAATCGGGCGACCTTGAAACTGCATCTAAAACCCCCGGTTATCATCATTTTCCAAGCGAGCAATTTGTGTTTGTCAAATTTTTGTTTTCTTTGTCTCGAAAAAAAAAATATAAATGGAGAATAATTTGGGAGTTTGAAAAATTCAAGCTCTCCCGCTAGAGTTTTCCCATATTTAAGCAATAACCTTCATGGCATGGGGCAGGGGCAGTGGCAGTGGCAGGGGCATCCTCTGGTACTCTAATTGTTATATAATTAAGATGCCAAAACTGTTATTATATTCTACTATTATTAATAACAATCGTACGCGTATTATTTTTTTGCTTTTTTGGGGCATCCGACAGTAGTTTTTCCTCTCGTTTTTGTTTCGTGTTTCATGTTTGGTGTTGTGTCTCTCTCTTTTTTTTTTTTTTTTTTGGCAAAACCAAATTTACTGTCTGATTTTATGGATCAAAAAGCGTAACACCGACAAATCATAAACATTCCCCTGTTTTTTTTTGTATTTTTCTCTCTGTCCATCGCAGCGGAAAGTCATTAACAGGCGGCGGAGACCCACCGATTTGGGTTTGGATTTGGTTTCAGTTTCGGCTCCGACTTCTAATGAGTTTTGCAAGCCATTTGTCTTGGCCTGAGAAATGTTTTCTTAGCTGCAAAGATACACATACTATACTATACTATATAGATGTATGTGGTAATAAAGACGAAACCCTAAAGATATAGGGGTCTTCAAGGGAACCCGGCTAATGTTTATGAGCTTGCCCTTGAAAGTAAGTTCCAAGTCCCTTCTTCTGCCTCAATTTAGTGTGTGCATTTTTTTATGGCACTCGCTCACCTCTTTTAAATTCTGGTTAGCACAAAGATTTAACTGCTCGTTCAGTTAAGATGTCTTTGTTTTTTAATTTACTGTTTGATAGTGCCAGTAGTTCTGGTCATATTTCCCGCAGTCGAATCTCTGAGATACTTTTAGGGGTTGTTGGGGGAGAGAGAGCGAGAGTCGATCCACCACATGCATTATTCATTAATGCCACCCTCGGAAAAGCAGTTACAGCCGATAATAATTTCCACTATAAATATATAATATATATAATGGCTCTACATATAGCCTAAGTAGTATATAAAATACTGAGCTCTTGAAATTTTAATTTCGTTTTAAATAGAAGAAGGGGAATCTCCCTTTTTTGGGGGCAAACATTTCCGAACATGGCACTTTGCCACGCCCTCCAAGGCTGACAAGACTTGTTAGTAACTATGTTTTCTTCTTATTTTTTAAGCTGGCTTTTTTGTGGTTATTTTTTATATTTTAAATTTTGTTGTATTTTATTTTGTTGTATTTATTTTGGCAAGCGTGAGAAGCAAGGAGAAGCCAACATTTCAAGTTCAATTTCGCATTTGAATTTACGTGCGATGAAAGCAAAAGTTGAGGCAGCTCTCACCCTTTTTTTTTTTAAGTCATCTCTTCCGCCCCCCTGGCGGCGCCTCTGCCCCCGCCCCCTCTGTCAACGTTTTGGGCCATTAAAGCGCAGCAGAGCGTGACGCTAGCTGCGACGTCGACTGCAATTGAAATGACCAAAAAGTGAGGCAGAGGCGGAGGCGGAGGCGGAGGGATATAGTGCGTAGCTGGGGGCGGGGAGGGTGCCAAAAAGGGGGTGGCATGTCAACGGAACGTAATTTATTGATCACTATACATAAAAAAAAAAAGCGAAAAAGAGGGGATACGGAGAGAATAGAAGAAGGAAACAAAAACAAAATAAAATGAATTAAATAAAAGACGAACGCATAAATAAATAAATAAAGAAGGCAAGACATAGACGGAGAAAGAACGAACTTGGGGTCGCTCATTATTTTATTTTCTTTATTTTTATTTATTTATTTTTTGTGTTCGTTTTTTGTGTTTTTATTTTTGGGCAAAAATAAATTAGAATTAGATACAAAGCTACAGATACGGCGAAGAAAAATGCGTAGATACACACACACAGAGAACGACGACACATTTCCAGTTTATTTTTTGGCCAAAAGTCTCTCTCACATATGGCTGCAATTAAGTAACAACAACATCAGCCGGATAATGATATATGGACGAGACATGCTAGACGCAAACGGAAAAGGACAGAGCTACAGATACAGATACAGGCCACAAGATAGAGATAGAAATAGCCAAGAAGCTGGCCGAAAAAAAGCTAAAAAGAAAAGGAAAAAGAGGAAATATAATGGAAAGAAATACGAAATGAAATAAAAACGAAAACGAAACGAAAATTCGACAATTAAACCGAAAAAATCACGAGGAAGAAGAGGAGCAGTTGAGTTGGAGAGGCCACATGATTTTTTTTTTTTCATTATTTCGTTGGGGTTTGCCTCCATATAGCCCAGGTTACAGCCGGGGAAAAAATTGTAGTAACCACAATTTTTAAATAATATTTAAAATGTAAAAAAAATTAACTTAAAATTAAATATAATTATTATTTCGAAAAATTGTATAAAAGAAACTATAAAATGTTGCCAATATATATATTTCAAGACACATAAATATCGTTTAGAAGCTGGGTTACCCTTTAAAGTCTAATAAGTATGCTAATTGCAATGTTTATTTGTTTATTTTATCAAGCTTATTTGATACTTCTATTATTTTCTAGTCAAAATTTTCCACACATACTGATCACCAAACTAGTTGTATATTTGAGGCAAATATTGCTTCATTAAATAATATATTAAAGGCAAATATTTATTTATTAAATCATATATTTAAGGCAAATATTTGTTTATTAAATTATATATTTAAGGTAAATATTTCTTTATTAAATATAAATATATTTAAGGCAAATATTTCTTAATTAAATAATATATTTAATGCAAATATATTTATTTATGAAATAATAGATTGAAGCTGCTATTTACGTGACCGCAACTGTGCTTCCCCCATGTATAATGTTCACTGTACATATATTCATATACATATGTGTACATACATACATACATACATACATACATATGTAGTTAGATTCCCACTTCTTCCCCTTCATCTTTTCACTCCAAGTAACTGATGTTCCCATTGTAGTTGCTATTGTTGTTGTAGCTGTTGCTATTGTTATTGTTTTCCCCCATGTTGTTGGAAAATAAATACAACAATACAACAAATGAAGAAGGAGAAACAGAATCAGAAACAGAACAGCAACAGAAACAGCAGTAAAGCCAAAAACAAAATTTAATGTGCTTCAAGGTTAGGCGAAAAAGCAGCACCAGCGACGACGCGCACAAAACGAAACGAAATGAGAAAACGAAAAAAACAAAAACAAAAAATTGAATACAAAATAAAATCCAAAAAGAAAAAAAGCTGTACAAAAAAAAAACAAAACCAAAACCGTGCGCCGAAAAAGAACGCACAACAAAATAAAATTCGTGATGAATTTTAAACAATAAAAACAAACAACAAACAAATGTTCAGTCCGAAACGAAGTGATAGAATTTGTGGGTACCCAAGTGG